>JAWQUT010000067.1:1710765-1736340 GCA_033807755.1 Ellobium chinense | reverse complement strand
GGGGGGGGGGGGGGGGGGGGGAGGTGTTAACCCCTCTGATAAAATATAATTTCATTTTTTCTCATTACAACCATATCACTACTATGTAAATTTCATAACGGTTTCCCCCAAGCACATTATCATTGGCTCTAACTTTTCCGCTCAACACGTGACTCATCCTGTGCCGTCTGACACGTTCTCCCATCCGCAAGCCGACAGTGGTAACGGAGAGGATTGCCTTTGCACCAAGTACTATAGACAGGATTAAAACCGCAAAGCTTCATCCGGACGAAAATCCGGATTGAGAGGATTTTCATCCAGTGTCCCAAGAATTTAATCCGTCTCAGCTCTGGTACCAGATTGGAATCTTGCTGGTAGTAGATCTCTCCTGAGCTATTTTGTGATGGTATTGAAAAGTAGTCATTCAGTATGTGGTGACAGGGCCAAAGCCTCCAAAGTATATTGAGATGACGAGCAGCACACTTACACTTACAATGTTTCATGGTTGGTATGTAAAATATTTTAAATGCATGGACAGACAGTTTATTGAATCAATCAGGAGAATTAACACAGGAGTACTTTTGTAAAGAATTTGTTGGCAAGAATGTGTGAATGTGGCCAATCAAATATGGTTTTGCCTTCTCAACCGATGGAATTTTATATCATAGAGTGTTATCTTCATTATGCTTCTAAAATGGCCCAAGTTAGACCTACTCTCTTTTGAATAAGAGTACCATGTTTTTTATGAGATCAAGGTAAATGTTGACAAGTTAGAATATTGAAGTCTGATATTTTCCTGACCAAATCACAGTTACACTCTTTGCTGTGCCATAAAACTTTATACCCATATTCTCTCAAAAGTGTGAAGTTATGATTCAGACTATACTGAAATGTAGTGACAATGTCAGGACCATACTTCAGATATATTTGATGGCAAAAGGTTTGACCTGATATGAAGATGAAGAGCACTCATATCCTTACTGAACAGCACTGTGGTTCTTTCTTCCTGTAATGCTGGACTTGAGTTTGAGTCTTAGCCTATTGAATTCTAGTCTCTTTAATTTAGCAGTGGTTTTAATTTGATAGGCTTCCAAATCCAGTTGGACATGGTTTCCTCAAATTTGGTGAAGAATGTAAGAGAACATTTGTAGAGAGTTCCTGTTCAATGCTTAATAGCAAAACTGATCTGTAGAAACAGAAGGGGAAGTTTTGAAGAAGCCATGATCCAGTAGTCATTTAATTGTGTGTCTAACTGTGGTTGTAGGCATCAAAATAAGTGTGGGCATATTTTTCCTTGTTGCTTTCAGACTGTTGCTGTTATATCTGGAGACAGCGGCTCACCTGAGGCTGGTGTTTCACACACAACAACTAGCACAACAGCCGCAGTCCCTCAGCAGGAAGCGCAGTCTCCTAGAACCATCCCATCACCAGACAGGGTTGGACAGGAGAAAGAGGTGGAGAGAGCCACCACTCAGGATTCAGAAACTGCAGTTTCGTCAGCAGCATCAGAAACTACATCATCAAATGTTACCACATCCTCTACTCCAACACCAACATCTGCATCAGCACCCAATGCATTATCATCATCATCCTTGCCATTGTCATATAAATGCAACGCCTGCAAAGTGCACACTCCATATCTTCTGATGATGGTAAAACACCTTAAAGCCAAACATCCCAACATGCGCTGCTTCGCCTGCCCGTACTGCAAGGCCACGCACAGTTTTGTCAGTCAGAAACAGCTACGGCATCATGTCAAGCAAGCCCACCCAGACAAGATTGGCCGCAATGAAATTGCACTGTCTGAGGAAGCTAAAAAGTTTGTGGAGGCCATGGTGCTGCCCAACAGCCCAGAGTGCATTCGTGTGGGAAACAGGGTGGTATTGGAGGAGGACATTCATACCTGTACTCACTGCCAGCTCAAGATGACCTCTTTGGCCAATGTCTATGAACACTTGAATGGGGTGCACTCTGACCTCTTCGAGTTTGTTTGTCCTGTGTGCCAGAGCTTCAAGAGCAAGATGCTGAATGTAATCTCGGACCACTGCATGCAGGTCCACAAGTCGTCTCTGGACACAGACAAAGTCCATGTGTCAGTGCCCAAGAACTTGTTCACTGCACTGACCTGCATTTCCAAGAATGGGAAGTACATAGAGAAAAGCTTGGATGTTGGCACAGACGGAAGTACACCTGGTGCTGCTAAGACATCATCCACACCCACACCCACAACCTCCACATCATCACAGCCACAGGCTAAAGTATCTACCTCTCAAAGTCAGCAAGTCACAGTCCAGAAACCAGTGCCATCTTCAGCATCTGTCGTAGGTCAGACAAACAGCCCTCAGCAGCAGTCGCCAGCAAGCAGCGTGGCGGCAAGTGTTGTTAGCACTCCTCCCGTGGCCCCCCAGGCCCAGACACTAGTCTCTGTACCACAAGCCATCCCTCAATTCCTGTCTCCAACTCCTCTCATTGCCATCCCGCTGGTGTCAGCCGCAGTAGGAAGCATTCAGAATGTTGCCCCAACTCGACCCATCATCGCATTTTCCAGTGCACTGTTTGACACCTCATCCTTAACAGCCCCACCCCAGCTGGTTAGTGGGCGATCTCAGGCTGTGCCTGTCATCCAGAATGCCGCCGCCTCCAGCTTCCTGTCTCCCCTGCCTCAGCCCCAGCCAGCTCACATTCACAACCAGACTGGCCAGTTGACACGACTGCCAGCAACACCTCAACAGACGGTAACCAACACACATGGAAAATCTCCTGTGTCTACTAAAACAAATCTGCCTGTATTGAATATTCCAACAGTCAAACCCAGAGCATCTCAGTCAACGGTAAGAACCTCCCAGTCACCACGAGTGCCTGATCATTCTATCTCTCCACGAGCCTCCCCGTCACAGACTCCGTCAACATTACACCCAACTCCCGCAAGTCCAGCAAGTTCTTCACCATTGGTGGACAATCTCCCTGAAGACGAACCAAACCCAGATGCTTTCAAGATCTTCAATCTGCGTCCATCTGGCCCTCATATCACATCTGCAGTGCCAGTGCCACCACCTGTTTCCCCCGGAGTGCCAACAGTATTCCCTCCTGTCTCGGCTCCAATTACCTCAGGGTACATCCAGGGTCCCATGGCAGGTTTCCCTGTGGGAATGGTCATCCCTCCGAATCTCTTTCCACAAGCGCTATCATTCTCCCAGCACCAAGCCACAGGACCAGTGATGCCTCAAAAAGGCAGCAGCTCCACCATCAGCTCTGCCTCATCCAGACACGGCCGTATACCTGCACATCCCTCATCAGCTGAAGCTCTCAGAGGTGATCGTCAACCACAGCAGCCTTCAGCAGCATCAGCAATCAGAGGTTCCATTTCCCCTCAGACAGCTGCTGCAACCACCATGTTTTTGAAAGAGCAGCAACAAAGAGAACTTTTCCTTCTCAAGCAGCAGAAACTGACAAACCAGCAGCTGGAAGCACAGCGGCAACACCAGCTTCTCAAACAGAAACAGCTGCAGCAACAAGCACATCAACACCAGCGGGCACAGCTGCAGAAAAAGCAAGCCCAGCTGCAGCAGCAACAAGCACAGCTGTCACATCCGCAGATTCCTAGAGCCCATTCTTCCCACATGCAGCAACAGTCCTTGGCTGGACCAGCTTTCCAGCAATTTTCAGCACCCTCCCAGTCGCCACACCTCGACCAGCGACAGTCTTTCCTGGAACACAGTGACATTCCCCGTCCCTCCTCACTCTCCTCATCTTCGTCTTCTTCATCCTTATCTTCCTTATCAGCCAACACTGCCCAGTCCTCCAACACAACTAGGCCTGCGAAAGGTGTCCACAAGCGCAGCAGCTGTCTCTACCAGTGCCCATACTGTCCCACCGTGCTGCGGGCACTCGAGGTGGCTTCCCACATCCAGCAGCAGCACCCAGGCAGCCCTGTCACGTTCAAGAAGATTGTATGAGTTTAGAGACTGAGAGAGACAGATTTCCAGACAAACTGCAACTCTTGAGTTGTATGCTATAAGAAGGATGTGCTATCCAAGAACTTTATTATTCCAGACTTAGGAGAATGAAGACTTTTGAATGAGATATACCTAGAAAAGGATTGCACTAGGCCATGTTTGTGGAACTTGTGTCACGGAGATTCCATAGTATTATCATCTAGATGCAGCTCATGTTGATTTGTTCTGAGCACAGTGTGTTGTGCTGAGCGAGATGTAGGAAGGTTGTCTAGGAGAGTTCTCTTTTTAGTGGAGGACTTTGAGTGCGCAGACACAGTTCACTCAGCTTAATCTCATTTCCTCAGGAGAATAGACAAAATTGTAGGATTAAAAGAACAACTATCTAATGACCTGAATGCAGAAAAAAAAGCTATTCTGTATCTAAAACTATTGCAGTGAAGTGGAGCCGACTGTACCAAACGTCACTTCCATGGAATGAAAACATTTCACACTGTCAGATTACCTTATCTGCCACAGGATATGTCCTGGAATTTGTAATTTTGTCCGACTACACTATGTTTAATGTTCATTGTGTTGAGAATCAGAGTTTCGTGTGTCTTGTTAGATGCCAGAAGTGTGTGAATGGAAAACCTGTATATATGTAGCATTTGGCCAAGATTTAGGCCATATCTTTGCAAACTGTCATTCTTCCAAGCCATCAAGTATTTGTCACAGACAACGCAATTCCCCTTTAGCCTTGTAGCTGCTGTCCGACATATTGTGTGTGACTGTCAGTGGTCAGGAGTGACATGTGGAATGTTTTCTTTAGGACTTGTTTCTCATCTCTTTACTTCCCGGCTTCTCATTTCTTTACTTCCTGCAAATGACTAGATGCAACAAGAATACATTTTAATAACACTTGTGGCCTTGGCACTGACAAAAGCCTGTCGCAAGTAATAATCTTTGGCATTGCCTGCATTGACATATATAACAGCCTGTTTGACACAAATATGATGGGGTAAAAAGTAACATAATGTATCTGATTTCTTACAATATTGTTACATTCCTTAGTCACAAGATATAGACTAGTATGATATGCTGAACAAAATTATTCCAAAATTTGCTGATTGTGAAATGTGCTTTTCGTATATGACTACAGACTGTATGGCCTTGACATGATGTTTTAGAAGTAGAGCAAATTATTAGTCTCTAGTGTTGTCAAGTCAGTACACTCAAACATCCTTATTATAAAATTTTTAAGACACTCCAAAATGCTTCATATTAAGCATATTTTATAATATCCAAATGATTAATCCAGTTCTTACTTTAGAACTTTAAAAGTATTCTGAATTGTCCTTGGGGTTCATATAAAATATTTTTGTAATAAATGTGTTTGAGTGTAGTTTAGTTCTGGTTTGTTACTACAGTAGTTCTTTGCCAGTCCAGCCACCTGTAACCTTGACGGAGGTTAGAGTCTGGTCAGGAGTAGTTTGCTGTGGAGCAAGACATCATGTGATTGTGTACAAAAGAGAAAGTCAGTCTGTAGAGATGGCATTTAGACAGTGGCAAGAGTGTTGTTTGCTCAAAGCGATAAAGAGAGAAAGACTCCTTTTTGGTAATATAATAAGTTAGCCCAATGCGCAGTTGTTGTCTCTGTCAGTAGCAGAACGTTGATGTCAACCAATGTATGATGTCTACAGTATGTGACATATGTGATGATAGATTGATTGTGTCATAGCATGAGATTTTGTTACCACTCATTTATGTACGTTTGTTGGCATGATCAGGAATTACTTTTCCCTATACATTAAGGGTAGTGTGTATAGCCCACATGATTTTGAAGTGACAATTACTGTTTTCAAAATTTTGCCCTGCTCACATTTTAAATATTTGGGTATAATTTTCTAGTGGCCCCACCAAGACTCCTTCAGATACTACATGTATTAGACTTTTAAACCACTTTCTCATAGAACCAAAAACCTCATAGACACTAATCCCTAGAAGTGATGTCATTGACAGAGACTCCCTGTGTTTCCTTGTGAACAACATTGTTCTTCTCTGGCATGTCTGTGCAGGCTGTGCTTGTTCACTTCTTGTTGTAACCTGCTAATTGCCGTGTTTGAGACTGCAAGTCTCTTGCCAGTGCCAATTTGTGACATGTAAGAAATTAGGGCTTCTGTAGATTTGTCTTCTGTGATCAGGTCTGACATTTGAATGGGAAACACATATTATGACACAGGTGATCAGGAACCTGACTGTGCATCTTAAAGGTTGGTTTCTTTGGTACCATTTATAACACAACTGTACTTTGAGGGCAGGAGGACATGAATAATGTACTGTATGTATGATGCTATGGGTAGTAGTTAGTAGCAGGGATATGGTACTGTATGATTTATGAGCTGGCCCTTGTCTTGAAGACAAGAGTGTGAGTGAAATACACACTAACTATAATAATCCTATAGAGGATATTTCCTCCAAGATTTCTGTACAGTTGCAGTGTGAGAGAGTGTTGATCGCAGTGTGAGAGAGTGTTGATCGCAGTGTGAGAGAGTGTTGATCACTGATTGGAGCCACAATTCTTTCTGTTCCATTGTATGACCAGTCCATGTGTCGACATATGTCCACTTTACTGTACATTTTGAATGCAAATTTGATGCTAGAAATGAGTTTTTTCCTGGTGCTATGCACCATAGATGTGGTGTGGGAGAGCCTGTGCTGACCAAAAGATGTAGTTTTAGATTTTTAGAATGATGTGAAGAGATATATGTGTGAAATTTGGTGCACAGAACTATATGGTGTCCTGCAAGTATGACCTGCCATGGTATCTGGAATACAATAAATACCCAGTCATTTGCAGTGTTCACACGGTGAACAAGATGTTGGTAAGGTCTGGACAGTATATCTGCTGGCAACAGCCTAGGGTTTTTTTTCCCTTTGTATTTGTAATCTTCTTGTTCACTGCCTTTCTCCTGTGGCATGGGGAGATAATGAGGAGAGAATTGGTAACACATTTGTACTCCTCAAACACCATCCTAACTACACATGTACTGTACTATTATTGTCATCAATTAGTCACAGATCTCCATCTGCATGCTATCAGGTGTCGCTGGCAAAATCCATTCCCAAGCCATTATTTGGGGTATATTTTTATGAATGACCAATTTTGAACATACCAGAAAAATGTATGTACTGATGTCCTTTGTCTGTTTTGATTGTCTGTGACTAGAAGTCTCTCCTAGTATGTGAGCTATGTTTTAAACATGAAACTTAGAAAATTTCCTTTGTGTGCAAAAATGTTGGTGTCTGTAAATTATTGGGAGGCAGTTTCCGACTTCCAAAACTTCTAAGCGTAACAGCTTTTGGAGGGAAGTCAGATGAGGAGGGGAGGGAAGGGGATCTCTACCTGAACAAGACCTATTATGATGGTCAGTAAAGATGACTTCAACATAGGACAGAATCCCATTTTGTTAAGGGTGATGAGTTACGCTAATGTGATTTGTGAGGAGCAAGAAATTCAGTTTGGACCAGAAAATAACTTTCACAGTTGTCCAATCATGTTGCAAATCTGCCAACTCAAAAAAAACTTGGTTGCTATGCAGCATGTGAAGAAATGATAGTTGCTTGACATCTATTATAGGAGACTTCCAGTCCTGTATGTACCGGTACACTCCAACACACTTAGTAGGAAATCTAGAGGATCTCTCCACTGTGTCATTTGCAATATGTGAAAGGATTAATCTGATGCAATCTGATTAATCTGATCTAATTAGTTTTACAAAGTGTTTTCAAATGACAGGGGTTTCTTATAAAGAAATTTTCTAATACTAATGGGTATGTTAGAGTGTACTTTTTCATTTCTTTTATGTGTGTTTCTACCATTTGTATTTTTATTTTTCCAATTAGGTGTATGAAGTGTATTAAGGTTTATTCACCAGAATATCATATAGGGAGAGTTGGCTGGGCGCTGCTTGTTGTACAGTGTACAGTTCTTTGACACCACTAGTGTGGTATTGTACATTCACGCATCTTTCACATGTTTCCAGTTTTATGCCTGCCTTCTCATTGTAAGTGCCTTCTGCCTGTCAGTAGACTTTTTTAAAATTCAAAGTGAATAAGTTTTGCTTACATAACCTTGACTATATCCTTTTTCTGTACATTGGAGCTATGGAGTGGAGTGGAGTAGGGCTAGCTGGAACTGTGGAGTGGAGTGGAGTAGGGCTAGCTCTACTTGTGTCAGAGGTGCTGACTATTTTTGTTGACAAAAGTAGGTTATATCTTTCACCATAATAAATTGTTTTCACAAGGACTTGTTTGGTGTCCTCACAAAATGTCACTTATTGAGGAAGTGCTCAATACCACGGCCTGATGATGAAAACGTCTCTTTGTTTGTGTAAGTGAGAAAATCTAGTACTACTACCAGTACTCTTTGTCTTGACTAACATGAGCCAGACACACGTGTGAGCAGCCAGCAGTGTCCGTGACAAGAACTGATCAAAACCTGGAATTTTGAACTGAAGCTCGGTAAGTTCTAACTCAACAGACAGAACTCCACAGTACATGACATTGTATTCAGCAGCACAACTTACTCTTGAAGAATTGCTTTGCTAATTGCAATGTTATGAAAATGAGAAGCTTTTTGCTTCTCTTGTAGAATATGGAGTTTGGTATTTCCTGGGGCTTTGTATCCAACCAGTAATTTTATCTGAGCCCATTTAGGATGGCAGATTTTTGAGTGGGGTGTGGTTTATTTGAAGCTCAGAATTATTGTTTCATGAGAAAGATACAAAATGTGCAAATGTTTCTTGTTTGGATTTCCCAACAGAAGGGAGTGAAGCTACAGGCAGATAATCAGTGGCACAACAACTGCATTATCTCCCTTACCCCGTGTGTCTTGTGTTGGCCCTCCATTATGAGAGGTGATGAGCTTGTTGTGATAATGAGCTGCCATTTGTATCTAGCAGTTGCTTTCAACACAGCACTGTACGTGTACCTCCAGTCCTGGGAGTCTGTCGGGCTGTCCAGTCATTTAGAAACCATCACAGTGAATGGAATGTATGTTTATTGAACACAGTCATTAGGACATTGACCTGAACTGTTGGCTTCTGAGATTGGAATGAAACCTCAGTAATAATTATACTTTTGTGCATGGATAATGATAGCTCTTATTGAGGTGTATGTACCTACCATTAAGGTCCACCTGAATAATGGTATAATAATAATGAACCCATGCATATGAAATTTTTATTCTTGATAAGGAAATATACTTATTACTGAGGTACTTAATATTACGATTGTACCGTCTTTCATTAAGGTTGTACCGTCTTTCTGCGGTATCCTTAAACCGGTACAGCTTAGCCATCAGTTTTGGGTTTGCGGAATGTGTTTGAAAATTGTTTTTTTTTATACTTCATGGGTTTCCACAGCAAGGTTGGTCAAATAGGGCTTGTGTGTGTGAGTGTTTGCTTTTGCTGGTCCTTGACCTATTTTTTGCTGTCAGTTTCATTTTCTGCACAGATAACAATTCAGTTATCTGATAACTTAGAAGAAAGGTTTTTGAGCGTATATCACAGAAGTTTATTGTACATGAAGAATGTCCAGATGTTACAAAATTGAAGCACCATTGTGTTCACAGCATTATTTCCTGAAAATCAAATTCTGAAAAAAAATCAACTGAATGCCTAGCTGGATGATTCTTGTAACTTGTCCTTGTCAGTGATGGGAGTGATTCAGCAGAGAGTCACATCAATAGGGCATCACTTCCTTTAGCTTTCAAATGGTGTCTTGGTTGAGAATATGAAATTTGAACTTTTCGTTAAGCTCGAAGCCAACCACAGGTGTGTTTTTACATCTCTGCACCCATAGTTTAACATACATGTTTCAAGTCCTTTTATTTTCTTTAAATCAAGTGAAAAATGACCTTTACTTGTCTGGTAAATAGCTACAGAATTACTTTCCTGCCTACCTGCCTGCCTGCCTGCCTGTCTGTCTGCCTGCTGGAGAGAAAAGTGTAGGGAGAGGGGAAGGAAGAGTTAGTTGAGCTGGATACAAACTATGAGGTAAAAATTGTGCAGTGTTCCTTACTGTTTACAGCCGAGTCTTGAGACTCCATAAAGCAACTTGTGTTCTCAGGGATCCAGCATAATACTGATCTTTTGACATTACAGATCAGTTGGAAGAGTTGAATACCAAAATAGCCTAAGTGCAGGGCGAGGATCCCAGTGCATGTCCACAAGAAGCAAAGTCAACTCATTCTTGTCTTAAGCCCTAACCAGTTCATTGTGAAAGCCCCGCCTTGCACATGGGCATGACATGCGCCAAGTCCTTCAATTGTCAGTTCATCACTGTTGTAGTTTAATCAGTGGACTGGTTTGTGGCGGGCATTGGTAAATAAATGTGGGATGTACACTGTAAACTTATACAAAACATAGGGAAAACATTTTACTATGATGTTTATTTCATAATTAATATCCATAAGACTTGTCTAGTTCCAGCTGTCACTTTGGAACTTGCAATTTTTGTGTGGAATAGAACCACTTTCTATATGAAAGATGTTCTGGGTTTGGATGGATTGATACACTAGGCAAGGCTTGCAGTTTCACTTTTATTGGAAAAGAACTTTGGCTTGTGGGGGAGGGGAGGGGGTCATGTCCTCCTGTCTTATCTTTCTCATATTCATTTCATCTTATGGTTTGTTTTCTATCATGTCTTTCTATCTGCAACTTACCAGGTCTGACATGGTCACAGCTGAATGTATGTAAACAGAAATTGGAGCCTTTTTTTTTGTGGTTGACACTTGAGTCCTCAGACATAGGTCATTTTGCTGGTGTCAGATTGTATCACTCTGGGAGATTGTGGGGTACTTGTTTGTTTTCAACCTTTGAGAGTTGTGACTATTAGATAGTATTCTCCACTTGGCAAATGGATGAGAAATTATAGTTGCTGAAATTCAAGACTGTAAATATGTTTTCTTTGTTTTGGCTTTGTTGTAGCATGTCATGAGTTGAAAGTGAGAAGGTGTGTGTGGATATGCACATCATATACGGTACTAATCTGAGCAGTTTTTTCATGAGTTTTCAGCAGTTGGTTCACATAGTGACACATTCTCTTAAAAAACACTTCACATAGTGACACATTCTCTTAAAAAACACCTTCAATTGGGGCTTTTTTTTTTCTTTGCGATATCGGGAGGGGGGCATGCATGACGTTTTTTCCCCCCACCACTAATGATGATTGCTGCATGTATGTATGCATGGATGATGAAATGAATGTCCCCAAGGGACCAGAAGTAAAGATGTAAGGCAAAGTTCTGTAGTTGACATGAAATTGGTTGACCAGGGACTGGGTCACATATGAACTGGGTCATGCTGGACTCACTGACACACTTTGGATAATGTCAGTGCCAAACCCAGCCTTGCCAAGTTATGATTGACACACTGTAGTTCCATGTTATTTCATGGACTTTTGATATTTGGTTCTGCATTCACTTTGTCTACCTATTTGGTTATGAATTCTACATTTATCTACTTTGATCAGATGTTTATGTTTGTCAACAATTCTGTTTCTCTTTTTTTCATTAATCTCATCTTTCATCTATTCTCCCTCCCTCCCACTTTCTCATGATTTTTACTTTCCCTGTTAACTTTTTCCTTTTCAGTTTTTATTTATTTATTAAGATAAGTTTATTATAGCCATCCATAAGTCTCATTAGTCTCATTGCTTCACGGCCTTTAGTAATTATTTGGCCAGCTGGCCCTCATCCATCTTGTTTTGTAGTTTGTGCAAATGTGTACAAATTAAATTTCCAGTTTTCAGTTTATGCTGAACAATAAATGCAGAAGTAAAAATATTTTGAGATTCTAGTCCCTTTTTTTTTTTTTGTATTGTGGTGCTATGTAAGGTTAATGCTAAGTTGGGTTGACTAACAGATGAGCTTTGTCTTTTTTTTTCCTTACCCCACATTACTACCTCACCACAACAACCACATCAACATCAACTATTAAACAGTAGCAGCAGCATAGCAGTTGCCAACACTATCAGCAGCATCAATATATTGCATCATCAACAGCAACTACAACAGGCAAGTATACCAGTTTCAACAACAAAAGTATCTTCTCCTTTTCCGAACACACTGCATAAAAATTTCGTACATTTTCCAACAACAATTAACATTCAAGTTCAAGGGCAATGTGTTTGGTATTTTTTTGTTAATTCCTACCTTTACACTTAAACAGTGTGACTATGTCCAGGTCTAAATTCAATTAAAGAACAAATAAACATTAAAGTGACTGTCTGTCACCGTCAAAACGACGCGCAGAGTTTAGAATGATAGCATTCATTAAAGCATTGTACTGTATTTATGCAAGGGTCAAACAGAAGTTTTAGAAATGGCCATCACAGATGTCTTGTCCATGTCTGTTTGTACTGAAGGTCATCAGAATGTCTCCAATATGTCCGTGATGATCAGTACTCACGAATAAAAGCAACTCATCCTAGGTACTAACCTGATGTAGCGAGAAGTGATTTTTACTCACCAAAGTAACATGGTTGTTGTCCCGTTTAATTGGCAAACACGTTTATATCACGTGATTGGTCAATTTGGGACAAAACTTAACAGCGTAATGAGTAACATTAAAGACTTGTGTCTACCATTTCGTCGTTGTTTGCCAAGTGTGTAAAGCAGTAAATGACGCCTTGTGTAACTACTGAGGAATGGGAATGGGCAGCTGGGATTTTCCAGGCTAGGGTGTCTGCTAGAAAAGTAGCAATGATCTTCAATGTACACGTGACATTCTAACTTCCAGAACAAATTTCAGGCAACTTTTTGAACGTCCGACCGGAAGCGACTTTTGAAGCTATGAGTAAGAGCTATCAGGAAAAGAAACGACAGACATCATAAAATATATTGGCGGATTTTCCAGATCGATTTCTGACCACAGCTAGGAGTGCCACGCTGAACCAAGGGAGACAGGAAATCCACCAGTGACAATGTTCAGCCTTATTTCTAAATTTTCATACACTTTATTTTATTACAGAGTATGTAAAAGTAAATACTTTCTATTGGCTAATATAGTTAATAGGAAACGCTCTTACTCAGAGAGCGAGGCAACAGAACATTTTCAGAGAAAGATAAACCCGATTACACTTTTTTTCGGCCCTTTGACTTCCTGGCAAACACTAAAGGGGCTGGGCTACACTTGGGTCATGACTCCCAAGTGTCCTTCTGTTGATTCTTTTCCCCATGTCGAGAGGGATTTGAACCCGCAACCTCCAGCTCCTTAATTCCTTGCTTCATATCATCTCTGCCACCATGAAGCCATAGTGGAAGTTGCATTTTAGGTACATTTAAAATTACCGTGCAACTTTCCACTGTTCACTACGCTTGGTCCATATCCATGCTGAGCTCTTTTCCGCAGTCTGCCAGATCCTTCAGAGTACGTGATCGCGCCCGTCCTCGTATTCCGAGTAACTTGAGTTGGTCTAGAGTTAGGTGCTCACCATACCCCTTGCCCCTACTTTCACAGCCATTACTCTAGCCGTTATTCCTGCTCCTCTTAGATCGAGAACAAGGTCACTGTACATGGTAATTTTGTACGCATGCCGCTTGTCCACCCTGGACTCAAACGGCAATGTCAGCTCAATCAGTAGCATCTGCTTTGAGCTTGCTGAATGCACGACGGTGTCTGGTCTCAGATTGGTTGTTCGGATTGCCGCAGGGTACGTATGACAGCCCGGCAAATTTACCGCTATTTCCCAGTCGTCGGTACTATCCAACACTGTTGCCACCGGAGGACTGGCAGATTTGGTGGCGGACTTGCTGCCGGTTGCCTGCCCTGCACGGAGGAAGTACCTTGGGACAAACTTGGCTATTTGTCTCTTATTTGCCTCTTGTGTGACCTTGTCGACGGCCTCAGCTAATCGCCGCACGACTCTGTTGTGGCGCCATGTGTACCGCCCATGTGCCGGTGAATATAGTACATTAATCTCAAACTTCTGTTCACTAGACAACCAATGGACTGCAATTTGAAATTTAAAAAAATGTCTTGTGTGTGGAAATATCTAAACATGACGGTGAATTCGGCTTTATGTACAATAGAGTCTAGTTTACCATTCAGAATTTACTGAGTTTAGTTGAAAAGACAAAAAGTTTCTCGGTATTTTTTTTTCTGTCTCCGACATTGCTCGATACAGCTGTAGTCCGACTGTGGCTCGTGGCATGATGGGACACTCACTTGTTTATTAGTTGTGAAGTGGTTGACACCAAGTCTGACCAAGTGTATGTAATATTCTGAAAAGTGTATTTTTTGGTGACTTACCTAATGAAATATTGTATTAGATCTGCTCACATGACGTCATCGCGTTGGAGGGACTTTTATTTACTAGCTAGTCACTTTAGGAAGCATTTACTTCATTTTTATTTTCGACACATTTCGTCACTAAAAAAGTTTACTGACCATTCCAATAGCCCTACACTACCTGAGTTACCAGCAACAACAACAACAACAACAATACTCTCATTCAACTAAAACACTGCTTCTACTGATGCCGTTGCCGCGTAGTGGTGGTGGTTGAAGTAGTATTATATCTTTTAGAATCATCAGTAAAATTTATAATGGTTAAAACTGCAAGTACTAATGGAGCCTATATATATATANGACATTCTAGAAAATCTGAGGTGTAAGATAAGATAAGATAAGATAAGATAAGATAAGATTATCCACTTTTATCAGATAGCAGAGTATGCTCCTGCCGAGTTGCCTCCATAGACACAGGAGGGCATTGTATCAAAGCCCCTCGTCTCTCTCCATGGGTCCTACATATTATGGAAAATTCCCGGATATTTCTTTTTTCCTCTGAGGTAAATTTAGTTTGGACTACGTGGAAGTCTCGCCTACATGTCCACCTGGGGGTATTATCATTCTTCCGCCACAGAGAGACAAACGGGGCATTTGCAGCCTCAAGGCCTTGCACCATGTTACTTCTTCTCTGTCCTAGGCTTACGTAGGAAAAAATATCTTCCAAAAGTATGCCACACTAATCCCTACAATGCAAAATTACTGTTCATTGATAGCCAGAATTACATGGCTCAGAGTCTGTCTCGATTTGTTAAAAGAACTCTAGACCTGTTTTAGATTTTATGTTAGTTGTTAGAAATAATCATATCGCCCTATTCTATTCAATTTTGTAAATATGTCATGATGTCATGCTTGGACCCACTTTGTTGAACTTGTTACACTTTGGGAATACAGTTCTGTTCTGTAATTTCCAACAATTTATGAGTGGATTGCGACCATAATAAAGAATGTTTCCAAAAACAAAAAAAACCAAAACAACAACAATATATATATATACACAGTATATATGTTTTTTGTTGTGGAGAACAGCTGTGTAGCCTCCGTTGGAGGGAAGATACTCTAGCGAATACACCATCTGGGCTGGTCTAATAAGGTTACAGACCTGTAATAGGATTTGACCCTTTTTTCCTCTATGGGCTATATTAACATTTTGAGCTGCCCTCTGAACCCAAAGTTTTAGCTTTCACCCAGACCCATACCAGATTGAAGCTCATTATGTGGCCCAAATTTTAAGACTTACCCAACCCTAGCAAGCCCATTGAAATTTTGAGCTTGGTTGCTATTTGTAAACAGACCCTACATTTTTCACTGGTCAATGCCAAACCCCTCCTCTTCCGCCTGAGCACACCCTTGAGCTGGCAGTTCCAGCCCAGGGCTAAATAGTGCCTGGTAAAATAAAGTAAAATGGACACAGATTCCCATGATATCAAAATTCCCCTCCTGGAGCCCTTATTACTGGAAGCAGGGATGCCAAAAGAGGGAAAAGGGGAGATGAAATATAACCCCTAAGTTCGTAGGACCACAAAGTGAAAGTACAATTACAGGCCTGTAACCTAATATCGCAGTTTCTTAATGTACCGCGAAATTATTGTTGTTGAATTAGAGATCTGAGTTTCAAGACAATCGATAGACAACATTCGGTCAAGATGGATTTTGTCGGGGTATTCCATCCAAGCGACGAAATATAAATTTTATGCAAATGTAAATGTTAGAAAGGGTTGTCTGCCCTTGCATATGGCGAGATCTCATTCCTAAAAGTTCACCGTAAGTTTGACAGTCTATCGTTTTCATGTTTTCAAAAACAATCTTTGTGGTTCCATTTTCGGAGACATGATGACTATTTATCTATCGAATTCTCTTTGAATGAAATTTACTTTGTTAAAGCCTTGATAATTATCATAATGTTGCACACAAAAAAAAAAATGTGGAGACTGCGGACGGGCAGTAATCAATGCGTAAATAGTGAAATCAATTCCCGTCATCAAAGAAACAATTAAAGAGTTTAATCAAAGAAAGCAAGGATAAAAATCTTGTATTACATGCCCCAATCATATAAGATTTTTATCCTTGCTTTCTTTGATTAAACTCTTTAATTGTTTCTTTGATGACGAGAATTGATTTCACTATTTACGCATATCATAATGTTGCTTAAATTTCATGCGAAATCAAGGAATTTAAAAAAAGGATTTGTGTGTGTGGCGTTGTTTTTGGAAGATCCTGCATGTTCTAAACAATACTGTAGTTGAATGCCATTGAAACCGAGCTTGCAGATCGTTCAGTGTTGATCGGACGTGAGAACAGTGGCATGCTGGGTAATATAACCCGGCTTTGGTTATGTTCGCTCAGTGGGAGGTGAGAAAACTGATACAGTATAAAACTAGTCAGTCCCGTCTCCTTTCTTGTCCTGCTGTAACAACCTCCATTCACATCCAGCCTTGGTCAGTGGTCTCCTAGTGTCCACTATTCGTGTCCAAAACCGTTCAATCCAAGTGTGGGAGAAAAGGCGTTGTCACTTGTCAGAGATGTAGCCACAGTGTTTGGGTGAGTTCTTAACAAGAAAGAGAATGAAAACGAGGGTTAGGGAAAAAAGGGTGGAGGAGGCAAAGGAAGGAGGTATTTTATATAGTGCTCTTTATCCCTTGTATCTGTGTTGATACAGAGTGTCACGATCATAAAATTGAAGTCATGAGGAGGGGAATAAATGACTTCATAGCACTTGTTTTACTACCATGATCAGACCGAATCAAGTCGTACATTATAACTCGACTGGATGCAAGACCACGTTTGACGCCACGTTGACCAAATTCAGGTTTTGACCTATTTGGACTTCTACTAACGTCGCGCATACTGCGTCAAAACATGTAATTTGTAGCGTTAATAGTTTCCTGCCATGATCAGGAACTCTAAACTCTCTCTTTATGCACTTGTGTTGTACGAGTAATTCACCTATCACGCGATAATACACATCTGAATATTGTTGTTGAGCCACTTGACAGGATGTCACTACTGAGAGAGCTGATGATCTTTCTCCACATGGACCAGTGTCGGAATTTTGCACCAAGCGATGGCGTCAGGGACAAAAAAGAAAAGAATGAAACTGCCTTGTGAATGTAATTTGGTAAGTTCTTATTTCATAGACTGAACTCGGTTTATACATTACACACCACAATCACAAGTAGAGCTTACTTCCAAAGCATTGCTTTGCTCTATATATGCAGTTTTGTGAAAATGAGACAGTTATTTGCTTCTCCTGTACAATTTGGATTTTGGCATTTTTTTTCGGGGTGTTGCATCCAAGCGATGATATGCAAACCGAACCCTTTTGAATATAGATCTAAGTGTGTCTCTTAAAGTTTCTGAAATCCTACGTAAACTCCAATACCGTTATCAGCACTGGCCTGAGATTCTGAGCAAACTTACAAACATCATTTCAGTGAGAATGGGGATGTTGTAATGATAAGTCAGAGCAGACCAATTTCTGCGAGAGGAATGTAAGAAGTCTGGCGAATAAATCATTGGAAAAGTGTTTTAGTTGTTGTTGTTGTTGTTGTTGTTTATTTCTATAAAATGAGAAAAACGAGTTTGGGTCACGGATATCGAAATATCACACGATGTCTGAAACTCAGTTGCCTCGGTTTTCCAAGTGGAGGATGTTAAGCAGATCATTATATCAGAAGATTAAAAATCCTGGCTGGATATGACTGAAATTTCACGAGTACATGACTGTAATCCTAATACTTTCTTACGGTCTACTCCATGGGTGACATGAACATTGGGGTATGGATTTTACGGTTGAGAAGGTATCATCAGTTGCTGGGTTTGGGGGAATTTGAAGCCATGGGTAAGAAGATTCATTGTGTCAAGTTATAATTCAGCAGGCAAAAAAAAAAAAATGCGCTGTTGCTAGCTGAAAACCTCAACTTGCTTGTTTGCTCTTTGTTGACTAGAAGTCTGAGTTCTATTGCCGGGAAGACTCCAGTGACTCCAGTCATTGACAAGTTACTACCGGTACGTTCAAACTTGCGGGCAATGCAGAATGACTTGAGCAGGGGACAGTCTCTAGGACATGAAACCCATTTTAAAGACTCGCCACCTGTGTAAAAGAAGAGGAAAAACATGAAGATACCTGACTAACTTGAATTCAATTCACGACTCTACATTTCACGCGTAAAACTCATATTGCACAGAAACTTTGCTGATTTCTAGTTTACTCTCACTCCAGACATTACGATGACTAAAACTGATCTAAAAATGTTTAGTATTTGAAATATGGAAGCAAATTCTTCTCACCTGAGCTACTGTCCACGGCCATTAGGCGGGACTTGACTCTAGATGCCAACGACTGGATGACACAACTTTACAAAAAGTGTAGCTAGAGGAAGAGAGAAAAGGAGAAAATTTAGCCACTTTCAGTGAAACAAATTCCCGGATCTGAAAAGATGCAGTCACAAGCAAGTTGAAAGGACCGGTGCATAAAAGATAGAATCATATGATGACAGACATCATTGTGTAGACAGACTCTGTTGTGGAGACATGGACAGACAACTGAGCAACTATGGGAGTGTCTGATTTGCAGTGGTGCTGTTTCTAGTACAAGGTAAACAAAATAATGCAGTCTCTCTTGCCCTATCTACAAAGATCAGTCTATACGCCCCTGGTCCAAGTGAAGGTAGGAATATCCTTGAAAACATCGCTGACCATAACAACGGAAAGGAAAAAACTAATCTTTTCCGTCCCATCTTGTGTTGTCAAGTCTGACAATAGCAACGACCACTCAGACCACTCAGATCACTCAGATCACTAGTCCATGGCTGGGGTTACTGAGGAGCAGACTAGAGGTTATTTTTAGTGTCGGGAGGATAGGATTTACCACTAATGTCTACAAGTCCCGAGGAAAATCCATCCTAACATCGATAACTATTTAAAAAGTATCAATATATCCATAATATATCGGGCCAAAGACATATGTATAACGAGACGGAAAAGTACAGCCGACTCACTCAGGCCAACAAAGTGTAACATCCGAGACAATCACTGGAAGATAAAGGTGATGGCTGCACTGTAGTAATATTGGTTCCATTTCATGTGCAGGCAATCTTGTTGATCTTGTTCATCCAGATTTTAACTTGACCGTTGGCGATTATACACCCTGTATTGTCGATATGTTAATTTATATTAAGAAGCTTGCCTGATCCTTTCTTGTCTCGTTACACGTGGTCTGTGAAGCTGAGAGCAAAACCTGGTACTTCCTAAAGATTGATTGCGTTAGGAACAGAGGTGAAGGGTAAAATTACGGAACGAAAAAAGTACCCTTGCAGGACCCCTTGACAATTATCTAATCTTTAGACTTTTCCAAGAACTAAGGGTGGTTTACTTGCCCTAGCCCTGTCTATAACCCTTACCCAAGTACAGCTCGATAATAATCATAAACGTGTGTAGACGTTAATCCAAATCCGGGGTGGTCGTAAGAAGTCGACGGTAATTTTGTGGAATGAACGTTTCCTTTTCATCACGGGGTTAGTTTTCTGTTCAATCAAATGTCCACAATAAGTAGACTATACTTGGTGTATGAATAAGTACTGTACTTATTATTGAGGTTGAAATTGTATCAGCTTCGGCATGAACAATAAAATGATCAGCTGTATTTTAAGAAACGAGGGGGAGGGAATAAGGGATTATGGCATACAGTGTTTAATAGATAACCATTTCTGAGTGGTGCCATAAGAGGTATTATAGTTCACAAGTCAGTGAATAGCTTATCTGCACAGCTTATCGGTAATCCGCGATTATCGTGCGCAGTACACTACGCGCCACAAATAATGAACGCACTAATGGAACTTTGCTGTGGATGTTAAAAATGTCGCTGATGTAAGGGAACATTTCATTGGAGGAACAGCCATAGTTTCGCACAAAAAGTTAAACGACGTCACATGGAAGTATGACGGATATGAAGTCGAGTGAGCATTTCCAGCTGCTGTGTCGGAGGTCCGAGTGTGTCTTCATAAACGGTTCAGGAGAAAACTTCCTCGGCCAGCTGGTGCAGTTGGTGGTTGATCCTTCGTGGGGATGGTGGAGTTAAGCTGTGCGGAGGCTGGTGATAGTCTCTTAGCACGGGCACGGCTGTTTATATTGTATGAGTAGTATGACGCGTGTCTCGTCTCGTGTGCTGTTTTGCCTTGTTTGACGTTTGTGTTTTTTTTCTTTTTGGTTGTTACTGTTTTTTTTTTGGTTGTTGTTTCTTTTCTTTTTTTTCTGTTTTTCCTGTGTTTCTTATGAAAGTAAGACAAATTTCAAAACATGGAAAAATGAAAATTAGACAATTTTCATAAAGTAACTTGCAGCAGACGTGGGATGATCCACTTCATACGTCCATCTGCCGCCCATTACATCGAGTTCTTCTCTGTCCATTCCTAATGTTCTCATGCCGCCCGTATGACCCAAGTCCTGTTATTTTGTCCATTATTACATGTGATGTGAAGACATTGTACTCAATAATGAGTTGTTGACTTAAAAGGCGAGCTAAAAGATCGTTTGAATTCTCTCTGGATCTAATTTTGTTGTTTTGTTTGTAGATCCAGATAGTTTTATCAAAAGTGTCAGTGCACAGCTACAGTGCTGCTCCGTGCTGTACCGTGCTGTCATTGTGTCTAAAAGTTCGTTACAATGTCTGTCCATGTGCAACGTGTAATGTAATACTGTGACCATTATAGTCCACTCCGCTTAATCGCAACTTCTACCTGATCACATTTCTTCAGATGATGGAATCCTGTAGTTTTTATTTAAATCACTGGATAAGCTCAACTTCTTTCAATGTAGTCTCCGGTTTCGGGGTTCATCTCCACATGTTTATTGTTTGTCAAGAGGTGATGTCAACAAATCACCATGAGCTTATGTCGTTGGTTTGTTTGAGTTAAGGTTTTACGGCATTTCAGCAAGACAACGGCTATATGCTTCCTTGTACGGAGGAATAGTTGATCACATCGGACATAAGACGTAGGAGTACGTGGCATACGATATCGTAATGCTACTTCCGGAATGTACACGGAGGTCTACGTGCTGTTTGTTGAACCAAAGTGTTAGAGCGGACATATATGTCATACGTAACGAAGGGGTTAAGCCGGGTCAGTAACAAATGAAATGCTTTGTACAGAATTTATATTCAGGTGTTTTGAAAAAGTCAAACAAGATTATAATATTGGTGCCCCTGGTTTTGTGGTTGACCATGCTGGAACACAAGAGAAATAAATAACTGTGGTGAGCAAGGACCTTCGTGATGGATACCCTGGCAGTGCAAGGGATCTCCAAACTGTAGTACTTATACCCCTTGTGTCAGATTAATTTGTGTCTTTGAGTCAAGAAACTTTCTCTGAGGTCACTTTCATGAATATCCACCATGTCCAAGGTATAGCGGTGAGAAGGTCAAGAGGTGAACAGTCTGTGTTTTAGTGCGAAAGATTCGAGGTTCGAATTCCCTCAGTGGCGGATCTCTCATTTCTAACATAGTTATAGCTGTGCCATGCTGTAAAGGACATAGAATTAAACTCAAACAATGTTTCAAGGGAGGGATCCTACGCACAGGGATACATGAGAAGGGGGTCAATAGCTGCATCACAATACAACTAAGCTAAAAAGGGACATGCACAACAGAACTCAAGACATCTAACACGCTGAACCAACCCTTAGAAGAAGGACCTTAACATCTAACAATACTGCCATAGAAAAGGCCCTCTCAGAGTCTTTCGGTTTCTTTGTTAGGGTTAAATGACGGCAGTGAGAACAAACTTGATATGGTCGCTTCCGATAGGGGAGCAGGGCATGGGGTCAACACTCCACCCCTGGGACCCAGCTGGGCCAGGGTTATAGATGTAGGAACCTTTCTAACACTAATGGGGGATTTACTTTCGTTTGGAATATAGGTGACCCCCACTTGTGTAGGCGGTGGGAGGGAGTAACAATGTAACATCCTAGAATAAGAACAGAATGTAAACTCCCTGAATGAAAGTAACAAACAACTAACCAACGCCGGCGCCAATCAGAAAGGAGTAGGACAAAAAAAAAAATGTTTCAAGGAAAGTCGATTACCGCTTAAGTTTTCCTGACTTAGTGAAAGAAATGTGACGGATATGGTGGCCATAAATGTGAAATAATCAACTAGGCATCAATAAAAACCTTCACAACTACCCCTCCCTTCTCCATTCTACAAACTCGACAGAAAAAAAAAAACAAAACAAAACAACAAAATGTTAAACCAAATTTGTTTCACACAGTCCCAACATTCGACAAATCGATACCTAGTATCGATACATCCATGTCTATTATTAACCGCCGGTCTGTGGGTTGTCATCAATGTCGGTTCCAACCAGGCTGTGTTGTTCAGGATCAGTGTTTCTTTTTTATTACATCACCAGACATTGCTTTTAACCGAACTGGAGGAAAGACCAATGATCATAATAAGTAGCTCTGTCTGATCTGTGGTGTTTTATGTTGTCCATTTATCCATTCTAGTTATCTCCATCAAGGAGTTGTCTTTATGTCGGATTTAGTAGTGCGTTTGTTAGCAGGTTTACTGTGCTTGATAATTTACCAGTCAATTTGACTGTAAGTTGGTGGAAAGACTGTATCTAGTTTGGAATAGATAAAAAAAACATTAAATGTTGTTAAGGATATCGCGATAGAGGTGCAAAGCCAAGGAATTTCTAAATGATTTCTAGTTATAGCCAGACAGGGCGTTGTGATTTAATGATGACTTCTCGACTTAAAGAGTATGCTGTCTACAATATTTACCTCAATATGTGTGTTTTGAGAAAGTCAGACAAGGCTATAATACTGGTGCCCTTTAGTTTGGTTTGTTTGAATGGTGGTTTACCATGCTGAAACACAAGACAGGATAACTATGCATGGTCACGTGATTGACGGAAATGAGAAGGGGAGGTAAACCTGCAGTTAATTATTACATAGCATGCATCTCAGTTATGGATTTTCTGGCAGTGTCAGGGGTCTCCAAACCATAAGATGTATACCCCTTGCGTTACAGTAATTTGCATCTGTGAGTCAAGAACTGTTTCTCTAAAGTCACTTTCATGAATGGCGCTGAACAGACCAGCAAAGTTTAAATTCATTTCAGTGTAAATCACAGAAGAATATGCAGTAATCTACTTTGTTGTTATTGAATATTCCATCAATATGACAATGTCCAAAGACATTACATAGGACTTCGGATATGACGGGATTAAAAGGGCATAAGTAGTTTGGCCAGTNGTGTAGACGTTAATCCAAATCCGGGGTGGTCGTAAGAAGTCGACGGTAATTTTGTGGAATGAACGTTTCCTTTTCATCACGGGGTTAGTTTTCTGTTCAATCAAATTATGTCCACAATAAGTAGACTATACTTGGTGTATGAATAAGTACTGTGCTTATTATTGAGGTTGAAATTGTATCAGCTTCTGCATGAACAATAAAATGATCAGCTGTATTTTAAGAAACGAGGGGGAGGGAATAAGGGATTATGGCATACAGTGTTTAATAGATAACCATTTCTGAGTGGTGCCATAAGAGGTATTATAGTTCACAAGTCAGTGAATAGCTTATCTGCACAGCTTATCGGTAATCCGCGATTATCGTGCGCAGTACACTACGCGCCACAAATAATGAACGCACTAATGGAACTTTGCTGTGGATGTTAAAAATGTCGCTGATGTAAGGGAACATTTCATTGGAGGAACAGCCATAGTTTCGCACAAAAAGTTAAACGACGTCACATGGAAGTATGACGGATATGAAGTCGAGTGAGCATTTCCAGCTGCTGTGTCGGAGGTCCGAGTGTGTCTTCATAAACGGTTCAGGAGAAAACTTCCTCGGCCAGCTGGTGCAGTTGGTGGTTGATCCTTCGTGGGGATGGTGGAGTTAAGCTGTGCGGAGGCTGGTGATAGTCTCTTAGCACGGGCACGGCTGTTTATATTGTATGAGTAGTATGACGCGTGTCTCGTCTCGTGTGCTGTTTTGCCTTGTTTGACGTTTGTGTTTTTTTTCTTTTTGGTTGTTACTGTTTTTTTTTTGGTTGTTGTTTCTTTTCTTTTTTTTCTGTTTTTCCTGTGTTTCTTATGAAAGTAAGACAAATTTCAAAACATGGAAAAATGAAAATTAGACAATTTTCATAAAGTAACTTGCAGCAGACGTGGGATGATCCACTTCATACGTCCATCTGCCGCCCATTACATCGAGTTCTTCTCTGTCCATTCCTAATGTTCTCATGCCGCCCGTATGACCCAAGTCCTGTTATTTTGTCCATTATTACATGTGATGTGAAGACATTGTACTCAATAATGAGTTGTTGACTTAAAGGCGAGTTAAAGAACGTTTGAATTCTCTCTGGGTCTAACTTTGTTTTGTTTTGTTTGTAGATCCAGATAGTTTTATCAAAAGTGTCAGTGCACAGCTACAGTGCTGTACCGTGCTGTACCGTGCTGTACCATGCTGTCATATTGTCTACAAGTTTGTTACAATGTCTGTCCATGTGCAAGGTGTAATGTAACACTGTGACCATTATAGTCCACTCCGCTTAATCGCAACTTCTACTGATCACATTTCTTCAGATGATGGAATCCTGCAGTTGTTATTTAAATCAGTGGATAAGCTCAACTTCTCTCAATGTAGTCTCCGGTTTCGGGGCTCATCTCCACATGTTTGTCAAGAGGTGATGTCAACAAATCACCATTAACTCATTTCGTTGGTTTGTTTGAGTTAAGGTTTTACGACATTTCAGCAAGACAACGGCTTTATGCTTTCTTGTACGGAGGAATAGTTGATCACATCAGACATAAGAAGTAGGAGTACGTGGGATACGATATCGTAATGTTACTTCCGGAATGTACACGGACGTCTACGTGCTGTTTGAACCAAGTGTTAGAGCGGACATATATGTCATACGTAAATAAGGGGTTAAGCCGGGTCAGTAACAAATGAAATACTTTGTACAGAATTTATATTCAGGTGTTTTGAAAAAGTCAGACAAGATTATAATATTGGTGCCCTTGGTGTGGCGGTTGACCAGGCTGGAACACAAGAGAAATAAATAACTGTGGTGAGTCAATTGACGGAAATGAGAAGGGGAGGTAAACCTGCAGTCAATTATTAGCTGAGCATGGACCTTCGTGATGGACACCCTGGCAGTGTAAGGGATCTCCAAGCTGTAGGACTTATACCCCTTGTGTCAGATTAATTTGTGTCTTTGAGTCAAGAAACTTTTTCTAAGGTCACTTTCATGAATATCCACCATGTCCAAGGTATAGCGGTGAGAAGACCAAGAGATG
>JAWQUT010000067.1:1703265-1705765 GCA_033807755.1 Ellobium chinense | reverse complement strand
AAGGAGGCAGACTAATTGGATATATTCATAAAGTCATATCCAGGTCATTACATTGACACTTCCATGAACAATGATCAAAGTAGATCTCATTTACAACAGTCCTGGATTGGGTACAACGGAATTTCGCTTAAATCGGCATAACAATTCGAAATTTTCCTTTCTTTTACATATAAGCACATCCAGAGCAGGAAATACTCTCATACCGTTATCCTCCTTCCTTTGCCTTCTTAAAAACTGACCTTCGCTTTCAAGGAGACCTCGGCTATACTGGCCAAAGTACTTATGCCCTTTTAACCCGTGCGGCGATGATCAATTTTAGTTAAATGCGGTGATGATCGGGTCTTATAAGACCCGATGACTTTTTTGAGGAAATGATGATCGGGTCTGATAAGACCCGTGTGTATTGTCTATATAACTAAGCTGAGCACCCATAGTGGTTATTTTGCCTTTTAGATGACTGTGTAGAAAGATGGCTGCATCGAGGCTAACAAAATTTGATGTCATTTTGTCCTTTTTTTTTTTTGAGGAAGAGGGATGAGTACTCTTTAGATTACTTATCGTTTATCACTTTGTTGTAGGCTTACATTAAGGGGGATAGATCCATGGTTTGTTCCTCCGTTCAAGTTTACGCATTCTATCAATTCAGTGACGGTTAGCATGTAGCCTAGGTGAGCTTATTTTATGACCTTTTAACCCGTGCGGCGGTGATCGACTTTACTAGTTACTCACTCCGGTGATCGGGTCTTATAAAATCCGAGTGTGTTGTCTACAAAACTATAAGCTCAGCACACACTGTAGTTATTTCGAGCCTTTTAGATTATTGGGTATTACATCCAGACTAGAAAAGTCATTTTTTGGAGGAAGAATGTAGAGTAATCTTTACATTACTTAATTTGTCCTACGGTAGGCTTAAATTAATATGGGTTGGCCCAAGTTTTGTTCTCAGTTAACTGTTTACGCCTGAGGCCATCGACCTAGAGGATACTTAGAAAAAAAAGTGGACCTCGCGACTCCTTGATAGACTGCAATATCAATATATATATGGACAGGAATGCATGGCTTGTGAACTGGGTCGCAGCTGCTCTGATGGAGAGAAAAGTCCCCCTTCTATTGGGCCTATGGACGTCTGAATCCATATATATTTATGTCCAAGATTGCCTCAAGGATGTCCTCTTTCACCTGTACTATTCCACATCCACACTGCTAGGGTGACAAGGAATACATGTAATGGTCCAGGAAGGACATTAACGTTTGTAGACGATATCCTCATATAAGACTGGTCCAGATAGGCTGGAGATGGTCATAAGCACTCACGAAACGATGCAAGCCATCGCTTAGTGGAGTGATGAACCTAGCTCACAAGACAACCCGCAAGAGGTCAGCTCTTTAAATAATCACATAGTCTTGGCTGATCTACCCGTCATCATCTTCCAGAAACATAACATAGAAAATGTAACAGAATTAAATATCCCGGGGTGATCTTTGGTTGCAGCCTGTTTGCATAGGCACCATGGGGAGAGAATAAATCAGAGATGCAAACGAGATATGGCAACGCCGAAATCAACTGCAGCTGTGAACCTGGAATAGAGTCGACTGGCTCTTCTGCACCATCAGTTGGTCTTAGCGTTGGTCAGTTATGGCCTTGGAATCCTCACGCTGTCACCACCCCAGTGTCATCGACTGGAATATATCCAGAATGAAGGTATGCACATCGTTTGGGGTGCATTAGAGATGCCATTATTGCAACAATAAGACACATACTGGGACTCGTGTCAGTAAAACCCAGATATGTTTGCCAAGCTCCTTGTCAAGGCTAATTGTGAGTAGTGGAGGACAAGAGACATCCACTACATGAGAACACTGCTGACATCCACAGCACAGGATTGAAGAGATGATGTCATGGATGGCACAAGTAAAAAAAATACCACTGAGCAGAAATATACTACTGCTCTGGTCCCCTCAGCGAAAGACTTTGTCGAGGGAGAGGACTAGGTCAACTCTGGATAGCGCATGACTTACTTCCAGAAAGTAATCATCATCCTTGGCAGGATATGCAGGAAGCGGGTACCTGGGACAGTCGACCTCGAGATTAAGCAACTCGTTGCTGATAACTGGAGAGAAGACGATGCTATCGTGTTCACTGATGGGTCTATGCTGCGTGGCTAGAAATCAGGATAGGGCTTCTCATTGAGAGACAGGGTCATCACTGAATAGAGTGGAGATTAATCAACGACTTCTTCTGAATTGAGAATGAAGGTGGAGGCAGTCACCGCGGCTCTGAAGTGGTTCTCTGGGACCACAGTAGCAAAAGCAGTCATTGTGACAGACTCACAATCCATGCTCCTATAGGTCCTAAACGGATGGTTGCAGCATGAGTGGATGGACTATCTGCTGACCTACATGTTTCACGGAACCACAAGGATCTGTTGTCCAGGACATGCTGGGGTCCATAAAAATGAAAGAACTGATCGGCTGGCGGCTGATGCCCCTATGGTGGAGA
>JAWQUT010000067.1:1644608-1664543 GCA_033807755.1 Ellobium chinense | reverse complement strand
GGGGTTAGGGGGGAGGGGTAGGCTTTGACTTTCAGTACCAGTGTGTCACACTGATGAATAAAAATCTGTATAGCAAACTCAACAATTAAATCTACTCAGTATGCATGTACTTGTATTATTCCCACATTCCCCCATTTACTACCCAGCCAACACATGGACAAAATTATATTAGGTGATGTGTAATCTGTACATTACATGTTACATGAAGACTCACACAGTTAAGCAAAAGAACTGTATACGAGCAACACTCAAAACATCCCAGTCATCACAAAGCAGTCATTCATACACAGGCCCCTCCCATAATCTATATAAACCCCGCCCCCCCCAAGTGTGCTCCACCAATACTTACTGCAGGCGTCCACTCCTCTTGCCTAGCAACGCCAAGAATCGAGCAGAAAAGGAGAAACAGTTTGTAGGTTTCGCCAAGACGTTTTCAATGGCCACAGCTTTCAGTGCTAACATTGGTGGGATGGCAACTCTGACAGGGACTCCTCCCAATGTCATCTTCAAGGGGTTGGCTGATGGGTGAGTGACATTTGGAACAGGGCCATAAACTGAGTGGAAAACTAGTATATTATCACTATGTCTGTTGTATGACTGTGAAGTTGGAGGTTAGTGGATGGGTTGGAGAGGGAGAAATATTGCTATTTCAGAAAAGAAAGAGTTAAGTGGAATCGGAAGAAAGTCCTTTTCAAATTGTTGTGAAAACTTGGATATTTCGGCCTTCCATCAATTAAATAGTGTAAACTAATGTTATATCTTTAAAAATGGAGATTCGACGATCATACAGCAAAACAGAGAAAAGCATTTTTCGGTCAGTCCACTAGACTGAAAAGTGGGTATTTGCGTAAGTAAAGAGAGCTGTCATTGCTTGTAAATGACTGTGTCATTGTAGACCTATGGTCTTCAGGGACATAAGAAAGTTATTGAGTAATATTGCCTGAATGGGTTATGATACTGAAAAGTAATTAAATGATCTTTGTCTGAGTTTGATACCTAAACTCATTGCTGTTACAGTTATGATAATTACTATGTAAAGGAATTGCAATAAAGTAATTGAACATATTATGTTTATACTATTTGC
Organism: Ellobium chinense; assembly: GCA_033807755.1. Lineage (NCBI taxonomy): Eukaryota > Metazoa > Mollusca > Gastropoda > Ellobiida > Ellobiidae > Ellobium > Ellobium chinense. Next base: position 1,663,459 of record JAWQUT010000067.1, on the reverse strand, counting down.
TTAAAGGCATCATTTTACCAAAGTGTCATCATGATAAAAGGATTCATTTTTTCTTAATATTTATATAATTTCTGTAAAAGCAGGCTTCTGCTGGAACATGTAGCATTTTGATTAGATAAACATTTCAGCTTCTATAAATTTTTCATTAGAATTATATCTGACTGCAGTGTTTTCAAATTTTTGCTTATTTTACAATGACAGGTTGTAGAGAAATGATGTTGGCAAATTGTTTTTGTGTTCACAGCCTATACAAGAAGTACGATGCTAAGAACCCAGTGAACTTTGCCAACTGGTTGGTGGTGGGTGTTCCCATCGCTGTCATTCTCATCATCATCTTATGGTTCTGGCTACAGCTCTACTCTAAAGGAGTCAAGTATGTTTCATTTATTGACAAACTTCATCCCTCTTGGCGTTGTTGATATTATCATCAAATTTATCTGTACATCTTTAGTTATTATCATTATCTCCACATTCCCCATCCTTCCACTACTTCAATCTTCTCAAATTTTAATTGATCAATGATATCTCTCCTATTTTATTGCGCGTAACTTATTCACTTCCCATATGCTGAGGTTATGAATTCCCTTATATCTTTACCTGCTGTCTGATATGTATGACATATATCTAGTCAGCTTTAGTCATGACAGATGATACACTGGCAAGGTGATTTTAGAAGTGAAATATGGTAGTAATGGTGGGAAAAAATGGTGTCACTGTGCATTCAAAATGTTGTATGCCATATTTCACACTTCTTAGAGAATACAGGTGAAACATTTATATGGCAAAGCAAAAAGAGTCAGTGCATATCTTGCAAGTGTAATTTTATTGGGAAAATATTCATGAATTTTATACTGTATTCACATGTCAACCTGGGTCTTCATCTCATAAACAGCATGGTGACTCGTATTCTAAGTCTGACTCTGGCCATTTTCAAAGCACCGTGACGATACATGTATATCTTTTCCTTTATTTGTTTAAAACTGCAGGAGCATGTACTTAAGTGAGCTGCATCCAGCTGTTTAGAAAATTCTTTCCCTCTCTTAATGCTGGTCCTTTCTGTGAACTATTCCAGATGCCTGATGTGCTGGAAGAAAGACAACACCTCTTATGAAAGAGTTCGAGAAACACTTCAGAGGGAATATGAAAAGCTGGGACCAATGACGTAAGCAGCAGAGTTGGATTCTTGTCATTTAAGTGGGATGAAGGGACTACTTAACATGAAGTGGGGGAAGGGAGGAGGATAATTATCTAGAATATTGTGGGCAAGGAGGGAGGAAGGGAACACAGAGAAAGAAAATGTTGGTTGTAAGATGATGAAGGAACAAGGGAAAAAATGTGATAGGGGAGGAAAAACAGCCGATTTTCAAATACTTGTATTTTTATTTTATAAAGTAAGTAAAGTGTCCATTGTAGGGAGCAGAACAACATAGCAGGATACCATCTCTATGCCTATGCAGCCCATCTCTTCAATCCCACTCCTTTCAAAATAAAGTTGGTGTTCTAACACCTTATATACTTTGGCATTTCTGGAAATTGAAGGGAAGGCAGTGAGGTGAATGAGATGGAATACTATGGCGTTGGTTCTTTAGATTTCCCTATACAGTTTTGTTTGTTTTAGAAGAAACTTAAATTAGAATGTGCACCTGTCTCACTGTTGTTCATCATGTCCTTTATGTCTGTCATGTTCCAGGTTTGCTGAGATCCTGGTGACTGTTAACTTCATCATCCTGGCTATACTGTGGGTGACGAGGAAGCCTGGATTTATACCTGGGTGGAATGAACTCTTTCTGCCTGGGTTAGTACTAACCATTTTATGAGTCCTGGTTTTCTCAGAATATATATCTCAGAACTCTTCTACCTACTGCTGTGTGTAACCCTTAAATTAACATTCAGCGGCAGAGTCTGGGCTAGGGTGAAAAAGGATAAGAATGTGTCAGTAGTGGTGAAGGGGCTAATCATGCAACAGTTGTCAACACTGAAGTCTACACTGCCGTAGTTGTTTATAATGTAGTCACACTCACTAGAACATTATTTGTTTGCTGAGCAAGAGAGAAGATAGAGCTCAACAAAAGAAACCTGCTATTAACTTATTTCTAAGAGAAAAGACTTGTTTCTTTTTTCTAATCATTTGATAGCACTATTGTATTATGTATTGTTATATGATGTTTTCATTTTTCTTACATTTGGTTGCTGTTTCTCTCTCTTTTTCTCACTCTACAAAACTGGTATTGTAGCAATGTGAACAAATGTCATATGATACAGACTCCATGAGGAAATAATGCTGTTCTGCTGTTTGCGTTATCATATTTACACAGCATGAATGCGACTCCTCTCAAACTGTGTGTCTACTGTTCATCCCTTTGTTCTCTTTGTTAATTGGATTTATCCTGAATTGAAGCCATTACGATAATGTTTCACTAGTTGATTTTTCACATCACAGTCTCTCTCTCTCTCTCTCTCTCTCTCTCTCTCTCTCTCTTTCTATCTCTCTCTTTCTCTCTCTTTCTCTCTCTCTCTTTCTCTCTCTCTTTCTCTCTCTTTCTCTCTCTTTCTCTCTCTCTCTCTTTCTCTCTCTCTCTCTCTCTCTCTCTCTCTCTCTCTCTCTCTCTTCCTGGATCTTTCTGTTTCACTCTGTCGACTGTTAAATTCATTACTTTGCATATTTTTTATTGAGGCATTGTTTGCATTGATGACCACATAATGCCAGATTATTAATATTTATAACCATTTTCAACTCACTGGGGAGCATTTAATGCTAATGCCATTTGACAGGCATAGTTCACCTTTCGCTAAATTTGATTGCCTATAATCAAACACCCATCCAGCAGTGCTAATTCTTAATCTAGTTTGTCAGTTAAAGTGAATTGAATTGCAGTTCTTTGAGTGTTGGTATGTCATGTCGCTTTGATATATAGAGTTTGGTGGGAGGAAGAATTAAAGAGAGCAAAAGAGATAAATAAAGAAAGAAAGAAAGAAAGAAAGAGAGAGAGAGAGAGAGAGAGAGAGAGAGAGAGAGAGAAAGAGAGAGAGAGAGAGAGAGAGAGAGAGAGAGAGAGAAAGAGAGAGAGAGAGAGAGATTTATAAAGAGAGGAAAATAAATATGTATAAAGAGAATCAGTTAATGAAACAATTTTGTAAAGACTTGAATTCCAGATAATTAACCTAGGAAACCCAGTGCTGCTTAGTGTTTCAGAACACTGCCTATTTACTGTGATAATCTACATAAGAAAGCACATTCTTGACAATCCTTCTATCCAAAGACAAAACATTGTATGTGTGTAATTTAGTTTGAGCATCTTATGGTGTTTTGTTATTGCACAACTGAACAGTATGGGGTCAGCATTGAAGAAATTCATAAAAACCACTGAAATATTTTATCATTTGTGTAAAACAGTCTGCAATATTCCCTATTGTTCATTATGAATGGTTTTTTTGGTTTTTTTTTCTTATCATTGCTCAGCAAGTGATATTATCAATAACTAATGAGCAGATGTAATTTTGTTGTTCTCATCTTCCCAGGTATGTGGGAGACTCGACTCCGGCAATCTTGATCGCTATTCTACTCTTCATTCTCCCGGCTCGGCCACCAGCATGGATGGTGTGTTGCAGGTCAAAGTCAGCAGCTGTCAGTGAGTATAGACTTGTAATCAAAGGAGTGGTTGTTGGGGNGGGGGGGGGGGATCAGGAGGAGAGAGGAAGGGTGGTCAGTGAGCAAGCATTGAAAGAAAATAAAGTAATCAAGTGAGATGGGAGGAAGAGAAGGAGAGAGAAAGAGAGAAAGAGGTAAAGGGACATAAGAGAGACATGACAAGAGTAAATGAAACAGGAAGAAGAATCATGGGTACATAAGTTTTCTGGTTTTGCTGATTGAGTGTAATGCGGAAATGCACTGTAGATAGTGAGCCTGAGAGCAAATGTGCTTTCCGTATCTGTCAAACCCTTTGCTACACATGGCATGACGTACATGTACATCTTATTTCATAGGGTGCACTGTAGCTATGATTATGGTGGAATGTTGTCAAACCCTAAATAATTCAAATAGATATGAGCTCATGGCATTAAGGTGACATCAACAACTGAAAAACTTGATAATGATATAGTGAAGAGATTAAGCTAATGACACCATCACAGTATTACACGTACAAGCACCGATCGACCCTCTATCAACTTTTGCCACACCACATAGATCTAGGTACAGAGAGTAATTAAATGTTCCATCCTTCAAACAGTAGTGTGAGTGTATGATTTTTGAGTAATTATTACAAACTGAAGATGGTGAAGTCTGGGGTTTGTGGGTTCAACTATCAGGCCTGACAGTTTATGAGCTTAGAAAAGACACTTTACTCCCGTTTTCCTACTCAACTCCATTAAGAATAAATATGTACCTGGGTTTCAGGCTAGAGTGAATTAAGCACTGCACTGTTGCAACTGTTCTGTACATATGAATGAAATGTAATACACTGTATTGTGTTCCATTTTCCATCTTTTAAAACACTGTATGACGCTGTAAAACACATTCCTTAAGGGCAAATAAAACGGGATTCTGTTTTGTTTTATTTTTAAACCCCAGTTGAAAGGAGAAAAAGTCGTGGCAGCACAGAAAGTTGGTTGTCAGTCACCCTAATATGGCTACTTTAGAACTAAGTTATGTTTGGCTGATGTCTAATCTCATTTTCCATCCAGCTGAGGCCTTAGAAGCACTTCCCACCTATGAACCTCTGTTAGACTGGAGTACTGTCAACAAGAAGATGGCCTGGGGCGTTCTCTTGCTGATGGGTGGAGGTTTCGCTATGGCTGATGGTTGTGAGGTAAGCTAGGTTTTCTAGACTTCTACCATCTTCTGAGTGAAAAAAATGTTGCTGTTGTGTAGGAGATTAACCCATTCCTACTCTAGCTCAGTTTCAGACAGCTAGTTTCATTTACCTTTGAGGTGGGAGTGTATAAATGAAACCTCACCGCATACTAATAGTCATTGAAATGGACTTTAAAACTTCCTATTTTCTGAAACCTCTAGATACCCAAAAGTAGAGATATTTTAAAGAAACTTGCACCGGGTGATGCCATAAAATCTTGTGAAGAAATGTGATTTTCAGTGTTTTACCAGTTTTTATGATTGCCACCTAATCACAGCAATGATCTGTATTTATCAGCTGCAGTACAGAAATTACCTGGCCAGTATTATTGGCCTTTCAGCTGCTGTGCATGGGATTTGGGTAATTTTAACTCTCAAAAAGACAGTATCTTAGTACGTTGCATGTGATATTCATCTCCCTACGCATACTTCGCGAAGAGCTTATTCTCAGACTTTTCATCTCCTCTGTCATTAATGTTATCGTTATCATGTCAATGATCATCATAATCAAGTGAATACAAAGTTCTGATCATGGAACCACACAGTGGCACATTAAAGACACAGCTTATAATGATACATATATAAGTGTCAATCCTGAACAAGCGGCGATCTATGGTTTTACATAAACTTTACAATATTATAATTATATGTTTCATCTTAGTGACGAACAGTATGTTATTCCTGAATAAGGAAAATATAGTATGACTGTGACAGAATGGTTATAGGCCTAGTTATTTCATTAATCTCTTTGGACCAGTAAATATTGACTTGAAAAATAAAATTAATGTACTATGTGTCAGTACATGTATTTGCCAGATCATCAGTAAGAATAATTTCTGTTTTCATCATCATCGTCATTTGCCATCATTATCTCATTGAAGTAGTAGCATCACTATAACTTGTTGATTGTTACCATTGTCTCATTATTGTCTTATCGCCATTGTATACTCTACGCTGTTGCTGTTTAAGAAATAAAGATTTGAAAAAAAAAAAAAAAGAAAACTCTCAAAAAGAACAATGTAGCTGAAAATTTTGTCTAGTACTACTCAAAATTGAATTTATATTCTGTTGTACATTTTTTTTTTTTTTTGTATGAACAAATCACAAAGAAATTCAAAGATATCACCCTACTACATGCCTAAAGCATCATCTTTGTGGCTTAACCCTTACATTGCCATGTACAACAAATAACAAATGTTCCAATAGCATTCTGACTGCCATGCTGTGTGTAAGAATATCAAAATTATACTTCCCTGTGTCTTGAAGATGAATTGAAATAAAATCAGAAGGTATTAGTCTATTATGCTTAACTGACTTGCCTTGGTCATAAACACATCTCCACATCCGCTGTGTTTTGTTGCAACCGAAGAAACAATTCATTTGCTGGGCCTTTGAGCTGTTTTCTGCTTTGTTCACGTTGGAGACATCTTTTTTTTTTTTTAATGTATTTTTGCAATGTCTGGTATCCAGGGTGTAGTAATAAAAATAAGGAAGTGGCAGAGTAAGGTTTATATTAGTGATAGAGCCATACAGTCTATGAAATCTGTCTTTGCTGTGTCCTGCAGATTTCTGGCTTGTCATCGTGGGTCTCTGACCACTTAGAAGGTTTGTCCACCCTGCCAAACTGGGCTATCTGCATGCTGCTAACACTCCTTATAGCCATCATCACCGAAGTCACCAGTAATGCTGCAACAACAACGCTCTTTGTGCCTATTGCAGGGGATCTGGTAAGTGACTGCAACACATTTAGACAATCGACTGTCATTGGCTGTACTTTTGTTCTGTGAGATCATCCACAGTTATCAATCAGGTCTCACAGACTCTCTCCAGTCATTGATGAACCTGAAAGTGTGAAACCCATGTCAGCCAATGAAAGTTTTTTTTTTTCAGTTTAAAGTAGCCAATCAGGTTCATCCATAAATAACATTGTAATTCCAATGAGAAAAGTGCAGCATGCCCCCATGGTCATGTAATAAGGTAACTCGCCAGTTGTGCAGATTATTGTGTGAAATCTAAAGAAATATTCTTTGCAGCCCGATTAAACATTTTGGAGTTTTAAATTTATTTGTCTTCAAAATGCTTTGGTATGCAACACTGGTGAACGTGCTTTGAATTTGACAAAGATTGCATGCTAATACACAACATGATGCATCAGTTATTGTTACCGTATGTATTTCCTTTGTCACATGACATATTATTCTCAAATCTGGAAACCTGCCCAGAACTCATTCTCTCACAGAAGTTATGTTCCTGCCTCTTGCTGAAGTGTTGGAGTGAGAGGCTTTTATCTGAACTGAATATTGAACAAAGCTGAAGTAGAAATTATCTTGAAGCAATGGTGAGAGAAAGTGCAAAGATAGAAAAAGAGGAGCCAGAAGAAAAATAAGGAGAGACTACACAGGGAGTCTACAAATAGGAAGAAAATAGAAAGGAAAAAAAAAGATCTTGATATGACTGTATTGTTTTCAAGAAAATATGGATGTGCTGCATGTAACAACTTTGTTTGCACCTTTCTAAGATATTTCCCTGATTTGGATGTCAGAATTGAATACTTCGTATTATTTAATGTTTGATTTTAGTTTTGCTTTCTGCTGCATGAATATGTATCTCTCCATTTACTTTTAAATTAGCATCAGTAGGTTTAGTTTAATATGTAAAGTTTAGATATGTAATTTACCACATTTTCTGAAATGATGGTGATGATGATTATAAGACTAGAGAAATCAATGTACAGTATTAGGATTTATTCAAAGCAGTTTCTGTGTTTCTTATTATCATACAGGCAGTGAGGATGGGAGTTAACCCCCTTTACTTCATGGTTCCCTGTACCATCTCTGCCTCATTAGCATTCCTGTTGCCTGTTGCAACGCCTCCTAATGCTATAGTGTTTGCCTCTGGCTACCTCAAGGTGAAAGACATGGTAAGGTCCAGAACATGTTCTGTTGATGTGATAACCAGTCACACTGAATAAGATAGAGCCAAACCAAATGAGACATTACTAAGCGGCCCTGAGCCCTGATGTTGTGGATTAAAAGACTGTAGTGTATATGCACAGTTGTTAATGAGCTAAGAAAAATATAACTAGTTTTTTAAACCCACATAATGTAGGACATCACAACATTCATAAACATGATGACAAAGTTATTTATATATATATATATTTTCACTGAAGATCCTTACAAATTTATGAAAAATACGGCATATTATTTACTTTCATTTGTGGTTTATTACAAGTTGCCTGGTAACTCTTCATTTACCAGATTGCATGCTATCATCCATATCCAAATTTTATTTCATTGTCTGCTATACCTTGAGTACCATGATAATAAATCTAGTAAACTACGCTGTGTTTTTCAGACATGGATGTTGATTCTGACAGAGATGTGCCCGTTGGCATGGTTTTTTGAAAAAAGCAAAGGGTGTCTGGGCTGGTCATTGAAGGGTTAAATGTAGAGCTATAAACTTATTATATTTGTTATTCCACTTAACATGGGGACTGTTGTAGAAACTGATAGCGTAAGAAAAGTCATTATTCTGTTGTTATAATAATCTGTCAATGTCTAATTTTTCCACGATGTGTTTCTTTTATTATTGTCAGGTTATAGCAGGTCTTCCAATTAACACCATTGCCCTTGTCGTCCTCAACCTCGCCATCAACTCATGGATTGTCCCTGTCTATGACCTCTTCACATTGCCTGAGCAATTCCGTCACCCTTCCCTCAACAGTTCCCTCCCCCTCAACACCACCACCTTGCTGGGTGGTATCAACAGTACGAATGCGGCATACAACATCAGTAATGTTCCATTTTGAAGCTGAATGACAATGAAGATACCTCTGTCTAGATGGCAGCTACTACTACTGATCAGCATTTTTGTCTGAATCACTTATGATTGAATCAAATTGTCCACTCTGATAAATTTGATTGGATGAAAATATGTCCATGCATGTGATTGGATGAACTTGTTGGCTTTGACAAATGGAGTAGAGGCCGCATATAGGAAGGAGTGACATGAATCACATGTGATCCAGCTATGGGTTAGAATGAAACTAAATAATCTTGAGAGTAGCCTATTTCCCTCTCCTCACCACTTATACTGACTAAGATCACTTGTGTTGTGAAATGGACACCAGTACACAGCTGAAACAAAAACAGATTACATTCAAACATGCTCTTTACAAAACACTTTATACAAAACCAGAGTTTCAAAGGCTTCAAAGCATTATGGAAGTCCGTAAAATTAGCTGGCCTAGATTTGTCCATTGGATATAATGAAATACAGTTAATGCAATCACTTTTAAGTGTCCCATAAATTTTGTGCTAGGCCTGTGTTAGTGTGTTAGTGTGTTAATTGAGAATTGCCAATTTTGTGGCTCAATCTTCCAAACCAATGGATATAAATTCACACTTGCTTTAGCAACTCCAGGTTTTAGGATAGATTCAATGATGCTTATGTAGTGGATGACATTTTCTGCTGGGCAAATTGTAAGATTGTCTGTCAGTCAAGCTTTTTCCCTGAATTGTTACACTAGTCTATGTCCCTGTTCATAATATTACATTATAGTATTGTCATGGCCACCCCTCATTTTGCCCACATTATTTTTCTGTAATGATTTGGGTTAAATTTATACTTCTAGAACCATGATCTCTCACTCATCTTTCAACTACTCAACAAAATGAATTTTGTTTTCTTATCGTAATATTCCAAATTTTTAAAACTGAAACTACAGCAGATTCCCATGCAGGGGCCCTCCAAGGAATGTAAATTAGGTGGGAGGGAATTAGGTGGACCTTAAATGTTAGTTAGCAAATGTGGAATTTTTTACATTACACAAGAAGTGGGACCTTGGCAACAATGACGGCCACTAACTACAGTATTTCAAAGTTTGTTAAGTTGGGTTTTTTTTTCGTTTGAAGTTTGTTAAGTTGGGTTTTTTTTTCGTTTTTTTTTCGTTTTTTTTTTTAAAGGGAATATTTTGGAGAAGGATGTACCAAGAATAAAATTAAAAGCTGGTATGCATGCTAATACTAATGTATGATGCAAAGACATAATTATAGCAAACATCATTCACAGGTCAGAGCACTCTTTTATAGCTATTCTGCATCAGTCACACCTATCTTTGTGTGCTTTGAGACTCCCACTTTTGCCTCAAATCCTGTTTCCTGTGTAATGCACTGTCTCAGGGACTGCCCACAGAATACAAGGATAGCCGCTTTCACCTAATCTACATTCCCTGCGAGGATCCCATGTATGTCTAAGCACTCTTGGCATTATTGCTGTTCTCTCAGTAAGTTTAGGAAAGTTAAACTTCTCAAGCTCTCAAACAATATCTCAGGCACTAAGAGAATACTTGTGACATGATGGCAGATTTTAGTGAATTGTTTTGTGGATTTTAAGATTGCCAGGCCTGTTTTGAAGCCTTTTTTTGTGAATATATGTGAAATTCAGTTTCTTGTGATCAAAATTTGTTCGGCGACGGGTCAGGGTGTGAACTGATTTCTTTCTGTGAAGCAGGCTTGTGGAACGGTTACACTGGGTTCCATTCCTGTAATGGCCATGCTGCAAGGAAACAATTCTTATAATTGCTCAGTCCTTTCATCATTAAAATTGGTAATATGGCTATGAAGAAGGGTGTCAAAATGCAAATGTTCTGCACATTTAGCATAGAGTGGGACTCCTTGGGGAGTTGAGAAAGTTGCAAAATGATCTGACCTGCTGAGGAATTAATCATGTAAAGGCATTTGTAAGGGCACGTTTGCCTAGATAAAAGATTATGATTATGTTATCATTTCTATAAGACCTTTTACCAAAGGTGTCAGTGCTGTTGTCACAATCATGCTATCATAACCACTATCCTTTCCATGTACAATTCGTTCTATACACTCAGGGTGATTCACAAGCATCTGAACTCATTCACATCTTTGTTACTTGGCATTCAAGCACCATTCCAACGGGGTCGAGTGTATTCCAAACTTTAGAACAACCCTCTAGTTTTATTGTTATCTCCGAGTTACAATGTTTACCATAGTACTAAATGTTTCATGCTTATCAATTCATTTTGAACCATCCTGTACAATGGAGGTGCCTTTAGAGTGTTAGACATGAATCATACATTCTGGAGAAGATGTGTAATGGTTGTGAGTGATTTCATTTGACCATATTGTGTGTGTTGATGATTGTTAAAGATTGTAGTCAACAAATTAGGGCAGGTACACATCTTTATACTGTTTTCTTCAAAATTGTAGACAATTCTGATAACACATTCAGAAGTCATGTGGATTCAAAAATTTAAAATTTTTAAGAAATTAAGTCTCTTTGAAACATTGTGTCAAGTGAACTTTGACCACACTTTTCTCTGAATTTGACCTTTTGTGAATATATGATATTATATACTGACAGAGATGATGTATATCTAGTTAAATTTTGTAGCTGAAATGTATTTTTGTTTTATAATAGCTAGAATTACTTTCTCCATAGAGTTTATTGAAAACCACTATTGTAATATTTTGATGGAAGGAATATCTTGATTTGATTTGATTTGATTTGATTGAGTCCAGATTATTATAATTGAATGAGCACTTATCAGATGAGATAACAGCACTGCCCTTTCATGGAAAAAGATCATACATGCCAAATTAAGTCTTTTGGCCTCTTGCTATAGAGCAAAGTGTTTACCATCTTTTCATAAGAGTTTTTCTCTCCAAGCTTATATAGTTTCAAAAGCAGCCAACCAATACACCAATCATTAAAAAAGCATGGTGGAGTGCAAAAGTTTCAACTCTTGCGTAGAATTTAATTTTGGCCTGTATGGTTTTTTTTCATAAAAAAGCAGAGCCCTACTTTAAATTGAATACAAATGGGGCATACAGACAGCCTGAAAGGTCCTAGTGATGAATCAGTATTATGAATTACACTTAACTATGCTCATTTATCTCAGTGAACTAGTACCGTAATATCATCACGATGCAACAAAAATGGCCTTAATCAAATTAAGGCTTCTATTTTAGGAGATGAAGACCCATGTTGACTTATTAAAATAATTTATATTGGGCCAATATTTTCCTTACAAAATTATAGTTGCTTTTTTTTTTTTTGCTTTGCATACAAATATTACCCCAACATTCTCTCAGCAGTGTGGAAAATGACTTTGAAATTTTATAGCTCAGTGACAGCAGGTACCTTGCCCATCTGTTACCAGAGATCTGGAAAAGCAGATAACAGTTTACCAAGGTCTAGATTATTTCATATTCAATGAATTAATAAGATGTGTAGTTGCTAATATAACTTCCCATTGCTTTTCTCTGAGAAGTTTACGTTTTAAAACATGCCTAGCTGTATATAAATATATGACTAAAGAATAGTCTTGATAGCTTTAACTCAGAGTCATTGCATTTGATCATGAATAACAGGTAATCAAACTTTATTGTCACTGTCCACACTTGTCAGGAAGTTGCTAAGAGCAAGGGCTGGTAATGAAGGGTAGGGATCAAAATAATGCAGGTTACTCTCGTGATACGTATGTACTGTGGAACAGAATCACAACCCCCTCCTACTGCCCAGCAGCATCCTAACATGTGTGACAAGGTCGAATCATAGGTTTTGTCTTCCAAAATATTTTAATTCTTGTAACACTATACCTGCAGCCGTGTGAGAGTTGAGTGCACAGTAAGAGTGAATGTCTGGCTCAGTGGCTGATTATCTATGTTATTGCCTCCCTGGGCCTGGTTCCACTTGACTGCCATCATCCTCACCCATGACAAGGGTTGACATTTTGTTGTAGTGTAGTTTTTTGTTGTTGTTGTTGTTGTTGTTACAAATTAAAGAGAAAATGTGAATAAAATACTAAAATCATACCTCATTTCTGATATCTATATTTGCTCAATTCCCGATAATTCCAAACATTAGCTGAATGTCCACTGATTCAAGCATTTCATGTTTTGTGATGTTGTCTTTGAATATGTAATAATACAGCTGACATAATGGCATAATAATCTTTAGCTTTACAGTGAGACAAGTGATGCATAAGAGATGTGGTTCATTGGTGAAACATAAAGTTGATATTTCTGATTTTAATTATCTTCTCTCAGCTTTGTCTACTTTTCAGAAGCCAGGTACTGGCAGGGTTACACTCTTTTGTCAGAGAACGTTCAGTAAATTTTGAAATGTTATGGACACAAAACATAAAAAGTATCTTGTCCAATTTCATGATAGGTGAAAATTCTTTCCAAAATATTCCATTGTTTATTTCAAAGTATGAAGATACTGAGATCACTCAGAAATAAAGAAGAAAATCTAATTACCCACTGAATGAATGTTTAAAAGAATTCTGTAAATATTTACTTAAGAATCCCATCGACACATCTTTTGACAATTAAAATACTATATTAAACATATTCTATCTCATGATGTGCATTTATTCAACTGTTATTGTGTACAGGCAGTGCGAAAATAAATAACTTACATAAATTGTATTACTTGTGTTGTTATTGTCATTTACTTCAATACCAATATCTGCTTAGAGTGTGGCACTGCACTAAAAGTAGAGAAGCTGGTACCAAGAACAGATCCTCCAGCGGACATTATGTAATTCAACAGCTACAGAGTGATTGCCCATTTTATTTACTGACATGGCAGAATTGATCATGGAAGTTTACATCATGTGACTTTTGGGGTGCTTTCATTATTTTGATGCGGGGAGGGCAAGAGAGAAAAGGGAGAGAAACAGTCTTCAGTATCAAGTGACTAAAGGCAAGGATAGAGGTTACTGTTACTCTCCTAGAGTTTTTGCAGCAAAAGTATTTAGTGTGAGGTCTGTTCTCTTTTTCCCTCCTGCCTTACACAAACTGCTTTTTCAGAGTACAAGTGCTGCTTGAGTCGTAAGGGTTTCCTTTAGGTAATATGGACTCCAGACTACACTATTCTGCTGCATACCATAAATTGGTAACCTTTATGCAAACAACTCGTTGACCCATCGATACATGTTGAGGCAATCAATATTATCAAGTCACACTTCGATATTATTATATTCACCAGCATGACAGAAAGATACCTTTATAAGATTTATCGTTTGTAAAATTGTATTACCATTATAATCACCACCCGCGATAACACTGTTGTTAAGTCCTTAAGTTAAATGAAGGACTTAGGACAGTATTATCTGCGGGTGGTGATATTATGGTCATGTGTCACAAATCAGGTCATCATTTTGTCAGAATTGTAGATTTGTGGTATAAAGTACTGACTGATAGGAAGAGAGAATATTTTAGATTGTGAGATTTCACAAATAACAAGGTTGTTTTTCATAAGCTTACAGAAGGTTCCTCTCTTGCCTTTGTGAGCAAGAAACAGAGAGAAAGAAAGAAAGAAGGAAAGAAAGAAAGAAAGAAAACAAGAAAGAAAGAAAGAAAGAAAGAAAGAAAAGAAAAATAGGAAGAAAGAAAGAGACAGAAAGAAAGAAAGAAAGAAAGAAAGAAAGAAAGAAAGAAAGAAAGAAAGAAAGAAGGTAGGAAAATTCGCCTCTGCGAGGATTCATATGTTGAACACAAGAGCTGTAGATATTACAAAAGAAGCAAAGAAGATAAAGATTTGGAAAGCTGGCTTAGGGAACATACACATTCATGAAGAAGTAGAGAATTTGGCACAAAGTATTTGTTGTTGTGAGACAGAGAAAGGAACTAGAAATGAAAAATGAATAAGAGAAAGTGATAAGTAGAGAAGGGAATGATGGGGGAGAGAAAGCTAAAACCAACATGAGAAAGAAGAGAGAGACAGAGAGAGAGAGAGAGAGAGGGAGAGAGAGAGAAAGCAAGTGATAAAGTATAATCATAAATTAATGATAGCAAGCACCGATGTTTGTTTGTTTTTAATGTTGAGTTCATTGTTTTCACACACAAAGCAACATAAGCTGAGAATCATTTCTGCTATTCTAAAGTTACCATTACAAATAAATTCTCAAAAATGTGCATATTTTAAATGCATGATAATGGTGAAAAAACACTTTACGCAGTTGGATTACTACAACATTGTCTTGAAAGGATGAACATTCTTTTTTTTTTCTCGTGCTGTCCATCCTTTATTCATTCCTCTGAGCAAGTCCTTTCCAGCCTAAATTGTATAATCTTTATTCATTCCTTTCCCTGTTGTTCCAGTAATATCTATTATAGAATTGTAACTTTGGCATTATAAATTCTATTGGCCAAGAGTGTAAATCAGCATTTTGAACTAAAACTTCAATCAGTGTAAAATAGATATAAAGATTCTGGCAAATTTCAATTTCAGATTTTATTGTTTAAAAGCAGCTGGTTAAAGACAAAAAAAAGCCTTCGTTGACATTTACTTTGGTCCATTTCAGATGCTGAAATCTGGGGCTAGCACCACCGAACTAGTCTATACTTTCAAGTAATGCAAATCTGCAAGACAATGGAATGGCCAAACAATTTCCATCTTCCTCAGAGCAGTATCTAATGACATTTACATGATCATTTCAGAACTGGTTCAGAAATTTGATGTTATCATTGGGTTTTCAAGATATTTTGTGAACAGCTCAGTAAAGAAGTGAGTGCTGCAGACTGACCACAGAAACTAGCCAAAGCCAGGCAACTAATTACAACCGAGGGAATGTTAAGCAAATTCTGTACATTAATTGACATCAGTTCTACTTTTCATGACAGGCCTAGACTTCCAGTTCTTTTGACTATGAACATTGTCCCAGATGTTATATGTTTTTCAGTCATGATGATAAAAGAAAGTAACAATGTTCATGTATAAATATTATTGATGGAAAAGACAACATCACTTTGTCCATTTTTTGAAATCTATCAAAGTAGAGTGATGCCAGGCTCCAGGTCTGAGACATAGAGTCCTTGAAACCTCCATGGACAGTCAGACATTCCTATCCCCACACTACGCTGACCAGATATCCGTTTTACGAGAAAAGACCGTAAACACCAAAGTAACAGTATACAGGCAATGCAACAAATGTTCCCGTTGTGCCTTTCTTTATCAATAATTAATCAATGACGCTTACAGTTAGTTATCCGGGAAACTCTACAATCAAGAATAAAATACTATGGAAATATAAAGAATACAAAGGCGCCAAAAGGTGATTTTGACCAGATTTGGACACATGGTATTTTCGATTTTTCCTTGAAAACAACAGTGATATGTTTATCTACAGGTCTTGTTGATTGCAGTTTGGTATTTGTTGAGAGAAATGGCTCTGATGTTGAGGCCATCGCGTTTGAGGTTAGGTTGAGGTAAGGGGAATAACTGCGGCAATTCCCATCATGGCTATAAGCACAACACGGTTCTCACCCTTGTGCATGGACATGCCTGCATCCTCGCAGATGTCGATGGTGACATACGGGGAGTGGATATTCATCTTGATGAGACACGATCTGTGAGGTGATAGACAAGACAGTCATAGAATGATTTTGTTAAAGCTGATCACAGGACAAAGAAACATAACAGTGTTTTCAAGATCCTTTATCTGGCTTAAAAAAGCTTCAATATAATTATCATTGAGACAGCAAGAAGCAACGGTTTGAAGATAGCACAAGTAGACATTACCATGTCAGTTTTATGTTACAGTTCTCATAATTTATCGGAAACAGCGGAGCGTAGGTGGTCATTCAGATATATAGTTCACTTCTTTATAATATCCACTTTTAATACAGCGCCTCTGAAACAGGGAAAAAGTTGCGATTAACCAATGATATTAGAACAAGACCATTTTGTTACGTGGAAGATGCTGCAGTTTGGAGGAAATTACAAAATATCCGGATTTTGACTAAGCGGAGAGGACTTTGGTAGCATTTTCTTCAATCTCTTGTCAAACCAGAGAAGAAGGAAAATAAATCGTTCCCTAGGATAGTTTGTGTTGCTAACTACTACCACTAACACTACTGTTTTCTTTTTTACCCTTCTTTCTTTCCACCAACACAAATTCTCACCCCCGCCCAACTTCTCTCCACCTTCCTCTTCCAAAGACCCACCACATCTACCCCCGTGACCGCTGTTAGTGATCATCATCTCCTACGCGTGCACCATCAAATTATCACGATTAAAGCTAACGACAAAATAAAAAAAAAATACATTTTATACTCTCTATCACTTACGCCCTTCTAGATGCGTAATTTTAAACTTCTTTGCTACCATTACCACCACCATATTAATAAGCACCACCACCACCACCACAGAATTCCCTTCACCAAAATCATCACCGCCGCTTCTATCACTGTTATTGATATGGCCACTACTGCTATCACCATCACCACCATCATCACCACCACCAGCCGCCACTGTTAGCGAGATAATATATACTCACGCTCCCAGTTTAGCCAACTCATAGTGTTTAGTGATCTCAAAGTCCTGGTTGCATTCAACAAATGTTTTTTCCCGGCACTCTATGTAAGGGGCGGCAACCCTGGCGGAAACGGATATGATTAAAGTGTCATGAGGGAATAACTCCTGTGCACGGCGTGTCTGGACTGGCTAGAGGTGGGTTATCGTTGTATAGTAAAAGATCTGTTACTGAAACATAATGTGAACAATTTCCCAGTAAAATTAGATGAGTGATATTCCAATAGAAGATCTTTTACGATACAACGGTAGCCCGCCTCTAGCCAGGCCACTGCTGACTTGTGCCATGCAGTGAGCACTCATGACTGCTGTAATCTAAGAAAATCCATCTCTTTGAGCGGAGGACAGATCTTTTATTTGGAGGCATTTTAAAGAATTCATTCACACTCTCTGTATTAGCTTACCTAGCTATACACACGCGGCCTTCCTAGTTGGTTTTTTTTCGCATTTTTTTCCTGGCATGAGATAAATCGTATTATATTATAATAAAATTGAACAGAATGATGTAACCTATCCCAGCCCTGTGTGTAGATACCATGTAAAACCAGCAGCTCGGCCTAATGGTTACGGCGTTGGACTCAAGATCTGAAGGTCCTGAGTTCGATTCCCGACCACGGTCATGTTGTAAGTGCCTTGGGAAAGCATTTCATTCACATTTTCCTCAGTCCACCCGTCTGTAAAATGGGTACCTGGCTATAGGCAGTGGAAGATATTGTCAGAATGCTAGTGATCAGCGCCTATAAATGGCAGCGGCACTGTATGCTCCCCAGGGAGTCGAGAAAGTCTTAGAGTGATCAGGCCTGCTGAGGTAATAATAGTGTGAAGTCGCATGAGCGGGCATTAGCCTGGATATGAGACTTATAAACCGCATTATTATTATAAAACTGCCTCAATACACAATCTCTCCCCACCTCGGCTTCAGCACTTAAAATCTGACATTCTTAACCACATTTGTCATCAGTTCCTGATTTAACATCAATTATCCTTCACCTGTTTAGCACAACTTCCTCTTAGCTTGAACACATTTTCCCTTGCCCTTCTAAATCCACGAACACATGGGAGCTTTCGCACTAGAAAGATTCCTATACACATTCTTAATCTGGGCACTCACTAAGTACGTACACAAAGCGTTTCTAACATGGGCACTGACGCACACAAGGGATTCCTAATAGTAAAATGGACACTTCAGCATACGAAGCATTCTGAACATGGGCACTCACGCAAACAGAGCATTCCAAATCTGGGTACTACTGAACATGAGGCATTCCTAACCTGGGTACTTCCGCACACTGGGCATTCCTAGTATGGGCACTTACGCACACCAGACATTCCTAACATGGGCATTTACGGACACCAGGTATTTCTAATCTGGACACTTACGCACACGAGGCATTGTTGATTTTGTCGGAATCTTCTCCCTTGAGTGCCTGGTTGATTGTGTCCACAGCGGCCGGTGTGATAAACTTGTCCTTACATGGCTTGGGATCGTACTTTTGATCACAGGATGTCTTATTCATGCCTGTAAACGCCCTTTGCACTATGGCATCGAACAGAGACACAACAAAAAGATATTCATTGCGCGTAGGAAGGGGGAGAGGGGAAGAGCCATGCACGGGGACATTGACAGTTGAAAAGTTGA
>JAWQUT010000067.1:1625803-1637604 GCA_033807755.1 Ellobium chinense | reverse complement strand
GAGAGAATAGCAGTGGATGGGGTAAGGGGGAATGGGATCAACACACAACAAGATTATACAGAACAAAACTTGTGCTTGTCTCTGTCCTTAGTCTGTCATCAGTAGACATTAAATCATGAATACCACGTGGACAATACTACATGTTGCTACTTGTTCATAGTAGCTTATAACTATCGTGATTTGCTGTGGTCGCCTGCACAATTCTTCATCTGTATTCCTCTCTCTCTCTCTCTCTCTCTCTCTCTCTCTCTCTCTCTCTCTCTGTACTTTCTTCCCTCCCTCCAAGTCTTTTTTCCCTCTCCTCTCCCCCCCTCCCCTAAACCTTCCTACTTAATTGACGTTGATGAGGCCGTAAAAAGTTGAAGACCACTGATAATTCCAGTTGTACCACATGTGGCCTCTAGAGTTTGAATCTTTTCACATTCAAGCGACCGATTTACAAGAACTTTGACACCGTCCAGTACCAAAATATCTTATCGTAAACTGGCAAATTTTCACAAGCCCCAAAAAATAACTGATTATCTTTAAGATTCCTCGTCGTAGGAAAGTCTGCTTTGGACTTGGAGTGACATAAAAATTAAAAATCACGATCCTTCCATGTCTCTTGCAGTTTGCAGAGTCAGCTGCATTGTTTGATGGGCGTGTCATTCACTTCTTCGGATAATTCGTTACGATGGTTTACTCTTAGGACGACACATTTTAGGTTTGACATACCTGGCCTAAATGGAAGACAAAGTGTCTTATCTGTTATCGTGCTGTGTAAATTGACGGTTTCAGTTGTCATAATATTAAAAGTAAAGTTTTGTAATGTCCTTCACGATAGTCGGGATGCAAACTTTGGGCAGATTTGTAAAATCACTGATCATAGTTTGTCTCTAGACGTTGGCGGAAGATTTTGGTTTGTTTTTTTATTGTAGGCTTGTGTGGAACGCAGTCCGAATATGGCAGTCGCTAAGTTGATGATATCGTCTGTTATCCACTCCTTGGGTTCTTCTACTGGATAACTGCTGCCATCTCCAAAAACAACAACAACAACAACAACAACAACGACGACGACAACAACAACAACAAACAACAACAATAACAACAACAACCACTAACAACAACAACAATAACAACAACCAACAACAATAACAATAACAAAATAACAACAACAAGAGCAACTGCAGCAACAATAACAACAACACCATTAACAACAATAACAATAACAACAACAGCAATTACAACAGAAACACAAGGGTTAAGGACAACCTTACAATTCACCTCTCCATCCCCCCACCCACCCCCCGGCAAAAAAAAACAACTTAAAGAAACAGAAGCAACATTAACAACGACTGCAACAGCATTAAGAACAACAACAACAACACCAACAACACCATTAACAACCACAAAAACAACAAAAGCTGCCGAGGTAGACAAGGTGTTCTTCAAACAGAGAAATCAGTAATTCCTGTTCCATCTTTTCCAGAGGAGTCACCGTTTAGAAGTTGTTTCTGCCGTTAAAAGTCCATGTAAACACAACAGTGATATTAGGGAATAAGAAAATTATTGATAGAGGGAAGAGGAGAAGAAAAATACATAAGAATAAAAAAAATCCACCTGTGGCCATGAAGGTGAAGGTGACAGTAGCAACAGACACGAAGACTAGCAGGATCAACAACGACCTTGACCTTTATAATGAGAATAAAATACGAGTATAATTATAACATAAGGACTAAAGGACAACCTTAAAGAACAGCTGATAAGTTTTGTGCTTCACATCAACATTTATACATAGGCTGGAAAAAATGTCAAGGTCTCATGCCGTCAGACCGGATGTTAGATGTAAAAATTGAATCTCTATTTTCAAGATCGCAGCTGTTTTATTTCTCGCGTGCTAATAATTCGTTAATCTCGTTGACCTGTCGACCTTGACCCCATGATCAGTTTTAGTCACTCCCAGTCTGAGACAACAACATCCAGATGTTTTAGAATTAGACCAGATGTGTGTGGAATATCTGACAAATTGTGCGCACAGCTTGCAAGATAATGTACTCGTCAGTTCTGTTCTAATCCTTGTTTTAGTTCAAGTCTGATAAGAAACATGTTTTAATCACAGCCAGTGTTTGCAGTCTGTACATGTCAACGCCCACTCGATATTACATTTTCAAACCTTATCTTTGTGCAAGCAGAAGACCATGGTTCGCGTTAAGCAGCAAAAGTCTTCTAACCAACATATGCAAACCTTGCAAAATGTCAATTATTTCAAATAGATTTGAAGGATTTAAACTCGCAGCTTCCGCCACTCTGCGCCACGACCTTGTTGAACACCAGTCTGCCACCCTAGCACCTTGAATCTATGTAAATTAAGTGAAGAAAATTCCACTGGTCATTAATTCTATTTAAGCCCTGTGAAATCGCGAAAATTTCGCGACGGCCTTAACAGATTTTGTAGAGGATCCGTATTATTCACATACTTATCTATGAACTGTCAAAGCACGCGAAAATTTGCGGCGTTATCTTGCGAAGGAAACGACTTAACTTCATCTACATCATTAACACTGCTCCTCTTTTTGTAAATATTGTGCTTACACACGTCATTGTGCGTAAACATATCGGTTAAGCTGAAAAATTAAAAAAAAAAGCTACGCCAGCCTCTCTAAAAACCCGCCATATTTGAGGAATTTGGCCTCAAAAACATCAAGTTGGCTACAAACACCACAATAGAAATGAAGTCATGAGCATAAATGTCAATTTAAAAAATGGAACAGGTCATTTGGATATGGGAAAATCCATTTTCTACACATTTCGGAGACAATCAGGAGCATCGCAGCCTACCATTTTTTTTTTAAAAAGGACCAGTTATGGTCGGTTTGTGACTTACACATGATGAAATCAGTGGAGAATTTAACTCCCACGATGTGCATGGGAGGAAGCGTTTCTTGGCTGTTGGTACAGCCAAGTGAACGATTTGCAACTTTCTATCGGAAAGCACCAGTATACGCACTGGTGGTTCAGACGGCCAAAGTCATGTTCATTCTATTGATTCTGCTCCTTTTCGAAACGATGATTATGTTCACTCTGGCGATCGACTCTGCTACGTACATATTATTATTCTTGACCCGGCATCTGATACAAATGCCCGGTTTCTATTTCGGGAACCGGAAGTAAACATTTCAGGGACGAACCGCAAAAACCAATGACGTATGGCCGATTTAAAAACACCAAACTGGGCCCGTAGTAACGAAAGAAAGAAAATTCCCGTAATTATCAAAATAATACTTACGGACCGTTTAAGGCAAAGAAATTATCAAAAGAAACACCTTCAGATCAAAAGCAAGGTGCATGCAAAATTCTGGGTTTCACGAGTTGTTTTTATAAAATAAGATGTCGCTAACTTCCATGTGTAGAATATTCTTGTAATTACGCCGTCTCTGTGAATGCGCACATCATGCCCCAAATGGGAATTGTCTCACCTTTGCGCACTTAGAGAGTATGTTCATATGATGTCATATTTCCTGAATGGCGTGAATCCGTAGAATGATGAGATTATTTATATACCTCACCACATGTTAGATAAGCATAAATATTTCATTTCAGTATGTTAGTAAGTATATGCCCTCAATGTTCACCATTTTGAAATATATTTTTGTATTTGTTTGCATTGCTCTAGTGCAGAACTCTGCAAGAGCTAATAAACAGAATTGAATTGAATTGAATTGAATTGAACTGAATTGAATTGAAATGTAGAAGAATGAAGGAACTAGTGATGTAATATTCAGGTACACAGACATGGGCTCAGCTAGTAATCACTAAAACCTACAGTTTAGGAATATCATGAAGGAACGCCGGGACAAGGCAATCATGTTTTTCCGAAAACTGACACACAAACTATACTATGGTCTTGAAATACAAATTATTTGCAGCTGCAGATCTGTACAGCAAGTGGAAAAATAAATTACGAAAAGAGAAAAACCAAACTGACTGCGAACACATAGACAGAGAAACGAAATCATTCTCACATCATAATGACTATGGTGACCCAGGTTTATTTACAGAATATACCATACAGGTCCAGCTGTTGGGGAGGGGGGGGGTATGTTTTATAAACTCAGTATCTATAGTTAGAGTTTACGCTGTTTCCTTTACAGTCACACTTAACGATATTTACATCATCTTCACCTGCGACATTCTGAGATATCAAAATTGCGAATATTTCATAATACTGCACCGGAAGTAAAAAGTTTAATGTACCCATCCACCAACATAAAACCATCGCCATCGAATATTTTACACTAAGATCAGCATGATAGTTAGAGGGAAAGACTGAATTTTCATCTGATGTTAAAACTCAAAATGGCAACATCATAAAACTGACTCCGTGCGGGTCCCTCGAGTAACATCATGCCGAGAATTAATGTTATTTTTTAGCCCACAATGGTGGACCCAGACGGCGCTTGGCAGTAAACATTGGCGTCAAGGTTCTGGTATGCCCCTATCGGAAGTCGTGGTGTGGTGGGGGCAGGCGATAAGTCGGAGTAGTACAAAAAGTTGATCATTCTGAAAAAAAAGAAAAGGCATGAAACTAACAGTAGGCTAATAATGAGACGTATATATGTATCATATCCTATCCATTGCAACTTTCTCTGCACACAAGGCCACATCTGCCGCACTAAAAACAATGTCAACATGGAAAAGAGAAGTGCAAAAAAATTGGAGGTGGTGTTTCAAACGTGTGACTCATCCTTCTCAATAATCCAGCGGACACGGTTTTTCACTGTTATGTACTTTCAGTGTTGATTATATAGGTCTAACACCATTGTGTATTTTCGGGCTATAACGTGCAACTTCACTCAGAACTTGCGCATTAACAAACATTTAAATAATGTTGAACATTGAAATGATAAATTTTAAATTATGTTATGCGGTCTGGGCATGAATAATAAAACTTTTTTTACCGTGTTAAACTCTTTAAACAATAATTCTTAAAACTACCGTTCTATTAAAACCTGGGAAGTCTATTATTTTCGTATTATAGTTACACAGTTTAAATAAAACGTTAGCGATTTATTACATGAGCACGGTAGTTTCTGGTTAACACTAAAGAAATAAATTTTATTATCCGAAAGGGTATCGTAAGTAGCCATAGAAAATAAAAATGAGTTGGTTGGCTCAAACAGGAAAAATAGGAGTGTGGAGCAAATACCAACCGATATAATAAATAACAAACGTGTACTCACTCTGTCCAGCTGTGGCTATTAGTGTCATAAGAATAGTGAGTGGGCGAGGCCAGGACACCGTCCAGTACTCGGACATACAGTTTATTAGTGACGAAATTCGCTCCGTCCAGTATGACGAAATCCGTGTCCTGGACAGTGAGTCCCGATAGTGTCTGTGGACACGTGGCATAACAGTCGGTGATTAGGATCTGAGTACTGTCGCACAGTTGTCTTTAAAACCCTTTATATTTCAGGCAGATCCTACCTGGTGTTTTCAGTCCCAGTTTAAGAGAGATATCTTCACATTAGGCTTCATCTCTTCATATCCCCCTAACTCCCCNATCCGGCATGAAACATCAAAGGACACGAAACAAAGATGTTATGTAAAAGCTGTTCAAAGTCGGATGCATCTGGACATCAGGAATGAGTTAATAAATTAGAAAAGCAAACAGAGAAACATCCCAGCATATAGCAGCACAACAACGACAGTAATTTCTCTCAGTGCCATTAAAGGACAGTCAAGATGTGGTTGTCTAAGTCCATATTAATTTTTATTATCAATTAATTTTTTCGTAGGTGAGGGTCCACACATGCGATTAATTTTCCTGACATTTCTGTGAAGTTCATGTTAAGAACGGCTTGACTTAGTGTTTATTATGTTTAGGCCAAAATACGAGTTACACCATTATGTTCTCACAGTGACGTCACAGTGTACAAGCACTCACCGTCCAAGCGCCGCCATTATTGGAAGTGCTTCCACACTCATATCTAGCACTGGTGGATGTAGCACGATAACAGCCGTACGACACAGAACTTCCTTTAACAAAACTGGGGAGAAAAACATAGAATTATTGGCAAGATTAATTTGATGATAACCTTTACACTATTGAAGGCGACACATACAGGACAGCCTTCTGATTTCCAATAGGATTTACAGTACATCTCAGTTTGCTGTATACACAAAATGTAAATTTTAAGTAAGTGGTAAATTTATAAAATAAGACTTCATAAAGATTTGAAAATCATGGGTATAAATTTAAACATAACAGGCTCATCATATTAAGTATTGAGAACTTGGAAATAATCATAAAAACTGGAATATAAGAAAAAAAAGAGCTTTCTAATTTCTAGGGACATTATCTTATTATGTAATTAACTTTCCATACCATATTCTGTATAAACAGATGTCACATGATGATTGTGAATATGATATTGATGAGTCAATTTCTTAAATGCCAAGGTGCGTGGCCTGTTGTAGGTTTGCGTTCTTCACTTTGAATGAGTTTTTTTCCTACAACAAAATGGTGATATCACAGGTACTATAACACCGACCAGGGCTCAGCACCCACCTGCAGTACGGTCCCAGTGGGTTACTGCCATAATGATTGGTGATAAACGTAGCGGCGGCCCTGTGAGTAGAAGAAAAGTTTATTATTATCACAGCCTTCATAAAGTGTCGAGGTCAGGAAAAGAGGGAATAGGAGAGATTTAAAGAAAGGAATTAGGAAAAAAAGGTTCATTTCTTTAATTTGATAATAACACAAGAACAACAATAACAATAATGACGACGACAAGAACAGTTCAAACTGCACAAATAAGATAAGTAGTTATACCAAAATTAATTCCACAAGACAACAACAAAATAATTACACAAAAAGAATGAGTAGGAAACAGTTGTAGTGATGAGAAGGTTGTTGCATCTGCAACCAGTAAAAGACTGAGATCAGGAAGAGTGATAACCAACCTATACTTGGGAACATCTGAGAGTTTCTGTCCTGTCCACTCGATCATTCCCCAACTGCCATATTTAGAAGGTGTTCCACAGTAGGAGAAGTAGTTGAAGAGACCACCTGAAAATATTTATTTGTTAACCTTTCAGTGGTTAACTTCTCCCTCCTCTCATAGTTTCTTATTTCCAGTCCTTTGGATCAATTCTTTTCTAAATTTATATGGCCAACGGGACCCACCCACCCCCTCGCCTCACCAAAATCAGTCTACTTTTGATTATATTCACCTGACCGCAGAGAAATTCACGGCCACTGCCGTTCTGAAGCACAACCAGCCCATTATATCGTACCAATTACGTCTATCCAATACAACTACTTTAAAAACGAAATACCGTTACTAAGACTTATTATAACTACTTTTGCCTCAGCGTTTCTTGCTAGTATAACTTGTGTTACTACAACTTACTAGAAGTACTGCTGTTACTAACTAATACTACTATTTCTATTTACTTTACTACAACAACTTTACATTACACCTGCTCCTGTTACTTCACCTCCCATCTCTACAACTAACAGTACTTCATTTATAAACACTACTGCACTAGAACATAATATTACTCCCACGATCACTACAGCTCCATACACCATTATATACACTATCACCACTACAACAACAACCACCAACACTTCCACCACTAGTATTACTATAATCCTACAAGCCTGAACCACTCTCCTAGTAAGATCCACACCAAGGACGGTCACTGTTCATTATGACACCAGTAATTTCTCTATTCCCCACCTGGCCAGTCATTGGCTGCGTCTTCAGTGACAATGGAGTTCCAAGCCTCTAGAACATCCAAGACAGGTTGTTGGATGGCCGGGTCTCTGTTGAAAGCTATGGACGAAGACGCAGAGACGAAGAAGGCATTAGATAAGGATGCGTGAAAAAGAGTGCTTGAATGTGTAAGGAAGTGAGGGAGGTGGGGGGTGGGGGGAAGTTTAGGAGATGGGTGGGTAATGTGTGTTGGGTTGGAGGGAAGGGTTAGGAAGTGGATGGATGGAAAGTGAATGTTCCTACTGTAAAGAAACAAAGAAAGAAATAGACGATAGAAGATTATGGTGATAAGACTCGGTCCAGTGAAATGCAGTAGAGATTCACTAGATCCACAGACAGACAGACGGGCGAATGGACGTTGGGACAGAAATACGGACAGACAATCTGACAGACATGCAGATGGGCAGACAGATGGACAACGAGCGGGCGAAAGGTCATATAGATAGACCGACAGACAGAGACAGGCAGACAGGTGAGCCAGCGGACATACAGACAGATAGACAGACAAGCAGGCAGGCTGGCAAGCAGACACACACGGNTATTCCCCACCTGGCCAGTCATTGGCTGCGTCTTCAGTGACAATGGAGTTCCAAGCCTCTAGAACATCCAAGACAGGTTGTTGGATGGCCGGGTCTCTGTTGAAAGCTATGGACGAAGACGCAGAGACGAAGAAGGCATTAGATAAGGATGCGTGAAAACGAGTGCTTGAATGTGTAAGGGGGTGAGGGAGGTGGCGGGGGGGGGGAGAGTTTAGGAGATGGGTGGGTAATGTGTGTTGGCTTTGAGGGAAGGGTTAGGAGGTGGATGGATGGGGAGTGAACGTTCCTACTGTAAAGAAACAAAGAAAGAAATAGACGATAGAAGATTATGGTGATAAGACTCGGTCCAGTGAAATGCATTAGAGATTCGCTAGATCCACAGACAGACAGACGGGCGAAAGAATGGAGTGACGGAAAGATGGACGGACGGACGGACAAGCAAACAGACATTCTGGCAGACATGCAGGTAGGCAGACATATGGACAACGAGCGGGCGAAAGGTCACATAGACAGAGACAGGCAGACAGGTAAGCCAGTGGACATACAGACAGATAGACAGACAGGCAGGCAGGCTGGCAAGCAGACAGACAGACAGACAGACAGACAGACAGACAGACAGACCTATAGCCTGGTTGGTGACGGCATCATCACTAGCCCCTGATGCTATAGCACTGTTCTCCATCACACCTGGACCACCCTCGTACATCAGCAGTTTGAGACCATTGGTCTGTGGTGTGGAGGGTAAACGGTTGTAGGGGGCGGCGGGTGGCGGGGGAGGGACAGAGTGAGAAGGAAGTTACGAGTTATGTACTGAAATCACAGATCTGTAATAACAGAGCTTCGCTTTTCAGTTCCGTCTTTGTTGTAGATCGCGGAAACAACATCATGTGATGAAACCCTTTAAACACAACCACGGCTTAACACAATTCCCTCCTTAGAAGGCCTACTCTCCCTTTCAACAGTTCCAATCGGTATGTTGCTTATTCAAAGCACTATGGTTGATACATCAGTGGTGTGTGTAACACATCTTCTAAAGCTTGGTGGAAAAGATGGATGTGTTACCAGGATTCCACTCTACTTTCCAGATTGCTTGTGAAAAAACAACATGCCCTAGTTTAAATCTACATCTAAGTCAAATAATATCTGGTGAAATAAGCCTCCCTTCACAAGGAAAAAAAGCACTTAAAAAAAATCATGTAATTTTGACCTTTTGCTTCATATCTAATCAGCGTTTTAAATGCGGTTAAAGGCTTCTACTTACCCTGCTCTACAATGTAAAATATTTCTCAACCTTCCTCTCCCTACACCAGACTTACTTCATTATGAGAGTCACTACTTTCGATATAAATCTTGTATCAGATCTGACACATGCAGTGACTGATGAAATGTGCATTTTGCAATTCGCAGAAAACCAGACATTTAATACTGTCTCTTTCTCTATTCAATGCTGATAACGTGCATATCAAACGTCTGGTCAACCAATGAGAGGCAGCATAGTACTCTTCACTGATCAGAACTGAATATGATGAGAAATGTTGATGGAGTTGCACTGACGTTATCCTGTGTTTTACAGTAAGATTTTGTCTACATAGTCAGCAACTGCACTGTCAAAACTGACAGCTGATGTCACTGACGTATTTGTGTTCCATTCATTCATCTGAAGTTGTAAAGTGCCTTGTTTAAGTAGAGAGAACCATATAGTTAATTAGACTGGGCAGGATCAAAGTTCCTGGTTTGCTACTGACCTTGGCTACATTGATATAGTGTGTGAAACTGTCTTTGACATTAGAGAGGTCAGTGTCACAATAAGACTGGATATCAGACATTGTCATGGTGACCATCTCCTGGGCCTGTGGGACAGAGACAAGTCAAGCATAGAATGTGTTCTCAATTGGGAACATATGGATATTCACACTGGAAAAACAAGAGGCTTTTTCTAGTCTTCAATAACTTCAAATCTCCTTCTAAATAGATATATGCAAGGTAAAAAAAAAAAAAATATATATATACAAGGTACATTCATCGACCTATCTCCTTACACAAAAGCAATGCCTATAAATTCATATATCAGCTATGCACATTTTCAAGTAAAGTTATGTTCACACAAGTGCAGCTGTTCACGTCTTTCAGCGTTCCCCAGGCAACTACGTAATATTTTGCATTCATGGAATTTTCTTCAAATTCTCCGGTTCCTTTGCCTAGTTCTTACATGTGTTCCAGCCACACTGTCACAGTCAAAATAGCCCGTGATGGCGATGGCGTTAAAGCTTGACTTCCTGGCACCCAGGTCCTCCAGGGCCTGTCTCGTGTAGTCCTGGTAGCCTGTCTGCCACGCCCACACCGTCACCACACGGTCCTGGTCGGCACCAAACTCCTGGGAAACAACAACAACAATAACAACCATTGGTACCGATGTATTAAATAACGACGTTTCAGAGGACGAAAGCAATGCTGGGACCAACAACATTTTTGCGGAAGACAAAACAATGCATACACATTTTGGAAAAGTGGTCGACATCGTGAGAAAAGGTGACAGTAGTAGAAATCAACTTGTCAAAACACAGAGACAGCAAAATTGTTATCATGTAACCTGGGTTCGAATAAATAAAAAAATTGGAAAAGTTAAGACGGAGCATGTAAGTATATTATTATCATATTTCATGACAGGGATACACTGAGATGGAGGAAAACATGAAAATATTACTAGGAACTTTTTGGAGGGAACAAAGGAGACAGTTTTTGGACAGATCTGAGAACCGGGAACGATATAATGAGACAATAAGTGAAATGGTGAAATGCCCATCAGAGGTTACAAATGGCAAAGGTGATCATGTGAGAAATGGCTGGGAACTTCAATACTGAAGTTGATGTCACCATATTTATTGACTCCAGCTGGTACCTGACGCCACATGTCGGCCATTTCAGTGGCTCTCTTGTTGTAGTACTTGAGACCTTGTCTGAAGGCGGGATCACTGGGGAACAGGGGCGCTCCCATCTCTTGGGTGTAGTGGGTTTGCCGGAAAATTCCATTCCAGACCTCATTGGAGTATTCCACGTATACCTTGAGATCAATTAAAAATTATATTGTTTTAACGCTGACATTTCCTTTCTTTAGTGCAAAAATGTTGGAAACTCCCACATGCCCAAGACGTTTGTCACGACCTTTGTATAAACTCTAACCTCGACGAGGAATTATATTCCATTTTGAGAACAGCTTTCACATCTGTTTCTCAATAGGCTTTTGCCAAATCAGCTGGTCGTGATCATCGATATAATTTTTACCAGTGAGAGTTATACAGTTACACACATGTCCTGAAATCGTCAACACAGTCACACAGTCTTCAGTCTCTGTCTGGCAACATGCTAGGATTCTCTTAATGTGAAACTGGGTCAGGGTTGGTGGCAAGATTAAGGTTATGGGAGGGGTGATATGAGAGAGAGAGAGAGAGAGAGAGAGAGAGAGAGAGAGAGAGAGAGAGAGAGAGAGAGAGAGAGAGAGAGA
>JAWQUT010000067.1:1608515-1625736 GCA_033807755.1 Ellobium chinense | reverse complement strand
AAATGCTTTCTCTTTGCTAACCCTGATATGAACGGTGACTTAGGTACAGTGTGGGAGAATTACTGGATAGAAATGTGACCTTATAAACTGAGGTGGTGATTTGTCAATGAAATCCGTCAATGTACATCTCTCAACCCATGATATATTTATATATCTATCTCTGTTTTAGACGTCAGATGAAAGATTATGTCGTGTCTTCATATTCGGGAATTCTGGTAGAGTTGCATGTCATAACCTTCCATATGAAATAGGGTCACCAAAGATGAAAATACTGATGGTTAAAATGAATGATGCCAAATATAACGATGATTATTAACATAAATTAACACAATTACCAAAGTCATGTAAATAACTGAACAGAGGCTATATCTGTTTGTATGACCCTGACCTTCAAGTCACTCCTGAGATTGGCCTTGACATACTGAGCGAATTTCTTGATGTAGTCATCATCGGCGGCGTGAGGCATACAGAACCAGGGGTTGATTCCCATAATGTTGGACAGTTCCACCATGTGTTCCACAGCCCCGCCATCATTTCCAGCCTGGGTGTAGTAATCTGGCTTCTTTCTGGTGGCCCAGATCGTTGGTTCCGGCTGGGGACAAAAGGAGAATCAGTTGAAACTTCTGTGAAGTACAGCATTACTGGAAGCGTAATAACTCCCTTCCGCAGCCTTACTGTTTCATTTTCCCTTCCTTTCACCTAGCTCCTTGGACAAAGCTGTGTGTTTTCTTCTCGAAAGGCAAACTATACTGACAACCATACGAAATATAAATCATCAGTCGACTGCATTAGACACAGCTAGAGTTATCTTCCCCTCTTTTCTCTTCTGTCTTTCTCCTCCTTGTATTCCCATTCCCATTAACTGCTCACATTGTCCCGTAGTTTCTTTGGTACAGGGAGTTCACAGTTGTCCATGAAATCTTTTTCACTTTATAGGAGGACTTTTTAAATATCACCTATTACATATTTTTTTTTAGCATAAATGCACTTACCACATCGTTATTATGACATGGCACACTTCCAACGGAATAACCATTAAAGAATATCGTATCGATCCTATTGACTATAGAGCGTTTTGTATCCAACTTCCTGATCCTATAAAGAATATCATATCCTACCTACTGACCGCATTGAAAGTGTCGTATCCAATCTACTGGCCTACAGAGAGTATTGTATCCAACCTACAGGCCCTATAGAGAGTATCGTATCCAACCTTATGGACAGAACCGTTTCCAACCCACTCTCTCTGTAGAGAGCATCAAATACAACCCTTTGGTCCTATAGATAGTAACTTATGCAACTTACAGTGTGTCCATTTGTATGAATAAAGTCCATGAATCGGAGCTCTGAGTATCGAGTGAGTCCTTCCATGAAGACTGGGTGATACGGGAACCGGTCATAGTTGTACTCATAGCCAGGCGGCAGGATTCGAATATTGTGGAGCGGGTTGGACGGGTTGGTTTTTGTCAACATGAGCTCGATACCGCCCGCGCCAATGTTGGGGAAGTTGATAACCAATCGACCTGAGACCATCGCCAGCCAAGAAATGGACAAAACTCATTATCAACTTGTATTGAACTGTCAGAAGGCTAAACCTCCAAAGCGAAAAAAGGGATAATCACCTAAACATCAAAACATGATTCTACAGAACATATTACTCAAGAAATTAAGATCTCATCTCGCTGCACTGCAGTAGAATATGTGACCTGACCTAATGTTATCATCAGAGGAACCATAAACTATGACACGACAGATGTGCTGAAAAAATTGATACTGAAACTGAGAAAGAAAGAGGAGAAGGAGTATATAATCAGACAACAACAGGGATGATCAAGGAGGAGACAAGATTCCTCACTAGGTTTGAACCAGGGAATGGAGTATAAAAATGGATCTGTCCAGAGTGTAATCATATTGTTTCCGACAACAAGTTAACAATTAAACAAGTGACGTTTGGTTTAAGGAATGATTTATCTTTTTTTCTTTCTCTCGCATTAAATTGCACATGTGTATGGGATATTTGAGTATTCTTCCGAAACACTCTTTCTATTAACTCATTCCATTCCTAGTAATTCTAAAACAAAATTGAAAACGCCTTAGTTCATTCAGTTATTCATGTATCTTGTTCAAAACCCCAGGGAACAATTTGATCTAAACAAACTTAAGAAACCCTGCAGTGCCAACAGGTCTTCTTGGCAACAGGTCCCTGTGAACATTTGACCCTGTTAGTGACACTCAGATAAAAATTTCAATATGTAACCTTTATGAAAATTTTAACTACACTGCCTGTTTTCAGTCTTGCAACGCTCTGCTAATAATGATGCTGATTACTGTGGGCCGAAGAAGTCATGTGTCATAACACCGACAAGAAGGAGAAAGATCAAGTCTAAAGGCCACAAGTAGAAAGTACGTGAGAGGTCCCAGTGAGAAAAGGCAGCCCTGCTGTACCTTTGCCCTTGTACTTGTATGTATATGAGGTGAGTCCAAAGCCCAGTTCACCCTCGCCATCATAGAGTATAGTGTAGTCTCCCTTCTCTTCATGGGCCCCAAAGTCTCGGTAGGTCAAGGTCACTAGTCGCAGGCCATCTGGGGTATAGAAAAGTACAGATGATGTCCATCCATCCATCCATCCATCCATCCATCCATCCATGCTGTTTTTTTAAATTTCATCAGTTGTCTTGTCTGTCTGTCTGTCTGTCTGTCTGTCTGTCTATCTGTCTTTCTGTCTGTCTGTCTATTTGTCTGTCTGTCTTTCTGCCTGTCTGTCTGCTTAAGCATCTGCCTAAGCGTCTGTCTGTCTGTCTATCTGCCTTTCTGTCTCCCTGAATGTCTGCCTGTCTGCTTGTCTGTCTATCTGTCTCTATTTGCTCACCCTCCAAAGACTGTGGATATCCGTCCGGTCTGAAGGTGACCTTATCCAGTTCGTCTGTGTTCCAACCACTCACTCCTTCTCGCTGGGTGATCCACAACTAGACAGGCGAGGAGTAGGGGAGGGGGAATGATTCGTCGTTTAGGCCGGCAGGGGAGACAGGCAGTCAAACAAACAGACAGGCAGGCAGATGGATGAAGAGACAGGAACACAAGCAGGAACATAGACAGACAGGAAGATGGGAAAGAAGGAAGGCAGGGAGAAAGGTTGGCAGACGGGCAGGCAGACAGGCGATCAGACATACAATCAGGCACACGAGATAGACAGGCATGTAGACAGGAAAGGCAGGAAGGAAGACAGGCAAACTAAAAGGTCAGGTGGGTCTACAGATAGGCGGACAGGCGGACAAACAGACGGCTTGATGGAAACACACATGAAATGAGATAATACTGTTAGTCCGTTATATTCATGAATTGTCAATCCATCCATCCATCCATCCATCCATCCATCCACCATCCATCCATCCATCCATCCATCCATCCATCCATCCATCCATCCATCCATCAGTCAGTCCTTACCATGCTCTGCTTCATGACGTCCACCCATTTGACCTCTGAACTGTAGTAAGTGATACCTCCCAAGTTGATGCCCACCTGAACGTCCTTGTTGGGCATCCTGTGATGACACACATAAACAACATGATTTTATACAGGACACACTGGGCAAGTTTTCCAACTGTACAGCAGCTTCTAGAACTGATGAATTAGGGTTAAAACCAAGACTTGTGAACAGTTGGAAGTATCTACGAATCTAGTTCTTGTTTGACGTTTCAAGCATTGACAAAAAGAACAACAAGACAAGTGATACAGCTTCGTAAAATGACCTGCACCCTTACGTCATACACCCCGGCATTTGATTGTGATATTAAAATGTATTCATTTATATTAGGATACTTTACCAACATACACTCACTAACGGCTTGGTCAGTACAGGACAGAATAAGGTGAAAACACAAGCTTAAAGAGATGATGTTTACTCGCTTTCCTCCTCATCACGTGGCCTGGTGCTCAAAGCACAACCGTCCTGACAGCTTTTCTAACGCCTGTTGTTTTGCCAGCCGCTCTGTATCTGCCACCCTCCATGTTTTTTACGTCTTTGACCTGCATTGTCTTCACTTGCCTCCGCTCTTTCCTTGCCATTTCTCCTGAGCACTCGGGTTTGAAGGATTGTTGTTCTAATGAATCATATTTTTGTATGTTACAAAATTATTTGCGTTTCCTATTTTTTGATGTCGTTCAGCGGCCAGCTTAATTTTTTAGGTATTTAAAATTAATTGGCTGCTCAGGGGACTTTCAGTGTCATCCAGTAGCCTTGAAATTCAATGTGTTTTCGATATCTCCATGCCTTCCCACAATGTCCATGCATTTTGTTATGTAACTTTACAACATTCATTCGTTCATTTAAAATTTCACCCATCCATCCTCCCTCCTCCCCCAAGTTCCGCCTCTGCAATCCTCAGTTTTTACTCACGTGTTTCTATCCAGCACTGAGCAGGTCTCACCGGTGTATCCATTGTGACAGACACAGACACCATTACTACACGCTCCGTGCACACACGGTGAGGGACAGTCACACTCGTTGGGACCGATACAGTTTGAACCTGAGACAAAATTACAGAAGACATTCAAGAAAATTCATCATTCAATTATTTTAGACTTAGTCACTCAGGAATAAGATACACTGGGCTTGGTATTTTACTGCACACATTGCCCTGCACATTGGGACACCTGCACAAAATACCAAACCACACAGGAGCTTGCAAAACCTCTCCAGCAAGTAATGAGTACGCAATGTGATTAGCAGAACGTGGTTATAAAGCAAATGCACTAAGTAGAGAT
Organism: Ellobium chinense; assembly: GCA_033807755.1. Lineage (NCBI taxonomy): Eukaryota > Metazoa > Mollusca > Gastropoda > Ellobiida > Ellobiidae > Ellobium > Ellobium chinense. The sequence continues at coordinate 1,620,972 of JAWQUT010000067.1, read as the reverse complement.
ATTTTATAGTGGTCGATGTATAAAATGCCAATGTAAGAAATTCAGGAATACTGTTTAGTCAACAAGTATGGATTCGAAAAATTCTGTGTTGTAAATCGTATTATGATTGTTATTATTGTTTTGTACTTCCATACCAACCCAGTGATCACAGGGATTTGANGGGGGGGGGGGAGGGAAGGAGCTAGAGAGAAAAATGCAAATATTTAAGCATAAAACAGCCAACTACTTTTAATCATAATTCGATTAATCGCAACTTCCGCTTTATCGCAGTATTTCTGACATAATAAGATGCCATTTAATAGTTACAACTCTTTTGACCAGCAATTTTCTCATGCTCGCGAGGAGTTGCCAGTAAGCGAAGTTAACTATTGTATGTGTCTCCCCAACAGACCAGAAATCTGGCAGCGTTACTGCACACAGCTGTGAGACATTCTATGAGCTCATATCAGGTCAAAAGTGATGCGGTTTTAATTTTTTTTTTTTTAAATACGCCTCTATTTTCACAGTTTTAGAAACATTTAGAAATTCCTCAATTCTAAATCAACAGTATGCAGGTCCAAGCAATATCAAGTCACCTCATTATCCTTACAAGTCAAAGGGATTGACATATTTTAACGCTGTATTTCACCCACACAAAAAAAAATGAGGTGGTAAAAACACAATCACTTGCAACCTTTTTTACATGATTAAAACACCTGACCCTTCATATTCATGAAATTTTAACACCCTTGCTGGTACTTGAATTAGGGTTCTGTCATCAGAAACGACCTAAAACATTGTGGAACCAAAATTTGTGTTTAATATAATTTGTGAAGTACAGCGTTAAGTGTGAAGAGTAAGGAAGTGTGTTGTCCAGTCCAGGACTCTCCCGATAAACACATGAGTCCATTGACATCAAGTTACATTCAGAATTAGCCAAGTCTGGCCTCGTCTTATGTAACAGTTCCTTACAGTCAAACCAGGTCTCTTGACCACTTATCTACAGTGGTCACTAACCTATCGTTATAACTATGACCGTTGTGTCTTAGTGTGTTCTATGACTTACATGGACAGTCGAAGACACATTGGTTGTTGGACCATTTAAATCCAGCCTCACAGGCGCATGTGTTGTCTGGGGAAAAAGAAAGATGGTTGTGATCTTGAGACCAATGGTGATAGGGTGATAATGATGATGATGATATCAACAAGCTGAAAATTTATATTTCTATTGACCCCTTTCTATGCATCTGACCAGTCAACCTTCACCCACCTCCACCTCCAAATACTACAGTGACAAAATTTCATTTTTTGGTCTTCGTCTTCTACAGCGTCCTAAAATTTATCAAGAGAAAAAAATGATATGATGAAATTATTAAGGAACAGAGGGGAAGGCTCCAGTCAGTTTAGACTGTACCATATCTATCACAGGAGGATCTGGGGGGAAGGGGGGGGGGAGGGAGGATTCTTGCACTACTTCTATAACTAACAGTAAGTGTAAGTGCAACCTTGACAGCTAAACGTTAAACAAAGTAAACCAAGACAAAGAGACACGCTTGAGAACTTGGACATTAACGATGGGATCTTTTACTATCGTCAAAATTACTCTAACTCTACATGTTGAAAGCTACGAGAGAGAGGTGCATTCAGCACCGATGCACTAAAGTAATTCTTATGATGGTAAGAGATCCCATCGTTAGTGCGCAAGCTCTCAAATTATAATGGATAGACTAGCAAGTTAGATTAAATCACAGAGCACTGGAGAAATGTTGAGATAGAAGAGCTGACAAAGGGAAGCAGAGGTTCATGATAGTCTAAGGCAGTCGGCCGTGGTACCTGGACAGGATGAGGCCGACAGACCTCCATGCTCACAGTAAACGGCTCAGTTTGGTGTTTAGTGATGTGACTCTTGTGTCACACGCCATTTATTTTAGATTTTAGTGGTGTCCATTTTCCATGTTCTTTGTTTTCTGTTTTTGTTTGGTCCACAGCTAGTTGCTTGTATGATTTGGCCAGCCTGTCTATCAATAAATATAGACTATATCGAAATCTGAATAAAGCATTGTTCTTTCCATAGCCTTGAGTTTCCTTTGGAGGAGATCGAGTCTGAGCTAGGATTTGATTTCACAAGCTTGCAAGTCGTTCCAGCTGTGAATCACACATTGGGTGTTTGAATATCATCTTCTTTGTCTGTCTGTCTGTCTGTCTGTCTGTCTGTCTGTCTGTCTGTTCTGTCTGTCTGTCTGTCTGTCTGTCTGTCTGTCTGTCTGTCTGTCTGTCTGTCTTACCGGGATTGCAGGTCCCATGACCAGCACAGCCACAGTCTACGTCACAAGTGCTTCCTTTGAAACCGTCATAGCAGTTACATCCCCCTGACGAGGAAGTCTCGCCGTTCCAATTACATTGAGCACTTCCGGTAGCGCTAGAAATGTTGAACGTAAAACTCACTGATATCTATAGTCTTAAAGCAATGAACAAAGGACAATATGCACTCAGCTCTCTCACTGAAATTACCTCAATTAAATCAGCTTAGTAATTAATGATAATAAATGATAATTTAATAATAAAATTAACTTAAATCTCAGATCAGAAAGGCGATTTAGTGGTGTGAATATATCTACTGTGTTTTGACGTGGTCACCGGAATTGTAGTCACACAAACTTATCTCTCTCCCTTGTGGAAGTTTGAATATCCTCTTCTTTTTTTTTCTGTCCATCTGTCAGCCTGCCCGCTTGTCTGTGTGTCCGTGTGTCGTGTGTCTGTCTGTCTAACTGTCTGAACGTGTTTGTATACTTGTCGTCAGACTGTTTTCCGCCAGGCTGTCTGTCTTTTTTTTTCATCTTTCTATGCTCACAAATATTTTGAGTAAAACAACAATAATTGATAAAAAAACTTACAGCTGGCAACACGATATGAGCAGGGTTAAGAAGGTGAGGATAGTAAACATATTTCTTTCTACACAGTCACTTTCTGTTACATGAGACTATTAGTATACACAATTATACACACGACAAAGTCGCAATCAATGATAATATCAAAGCCCAGATGAAATAATTTAAGAATCTCAACTAAATCAGATCTGTTTAAGAAAATTCTCTCCGCCCAAACGGAACACACAAACCATGGTCAGGACAGCTGGACTTTTATTCGCTGCTGGTTGGACCTTATCTATAGTAGGAGTTCGTAATACATGATCAAAGATATGTCGACACGGATAGAATCTTCAGACTTAGTTGTCTGTTATGGTCTCCCTCCCTCCACCCCTTCATCCCATCCGTGCGCTTACCCTCCACTCACTAATCGCTTTTATGCCCCATGCCCTTTCCTTTCCTCTCCTTTCTGCCGCCGCAGCCCCCCCCCCCNCCAAAAAAAAGTACCACCAAGCTCGCTCCCGCAACTATTTTCATTCATGCTCCATCTCCTAGATTACAATGGCCCAGTCGTTCAGCTCCGGAAACCCCCCTGATCCTCGCCCCCGACCTTTCGTTCCCGTTTTGTGAGGCCGAAGCTATGGGTGTGTCCATTGAATCCATGTGAAGTCCTTGACACGAGACGTTTTTACCTACTTCTTGTGAGCAGGGCAGTACTTATACCTCACTTGGGGTCCTTCCTCGAAACTGTCGTTTGAAGGTCCCATCTTCATGAATCTCCTCTTCATTTTAGCTATGAGCCCATGTTCTCATTCTTTCTTTGGGGTCCCAGGTTCTTGGGGCCACCTGCTTTGGGGAGAAGGGCTGCGTTTATGCTGGTTACGGTCCTGTGTGTGGGAGTTAAAACCTGTGACAGACATAGAAAAGGACATCACGATAGCGCTCATTGAGATCAAGAAATGGGAGGACAAAACCAGTAACTTAGAAAAGCACGACCATGACATATAATTATATTTTCTCGAAGACATTGTGACATAAGATTTCAGCGCTAGCAAATCAAGGACAAAGAGCCATGAGATACTGGAACTTGGACCAGCATAAAACTCCATGCCCGAGAAACTTGAGCAAAATCAAAAGTTAATGACTCTTGGATTTTTTAACTACACTTTGTTCTCTTGCGGACATTGCCTCTCTGACAGTTTGTCGCTATTCACTCCTATCTCGTACAGCCATCTTGCTGCCATCATGCATTTTTTAAAAAATGTCTCCTGTCGTATTATTTTCACATTCTGTTCTTCTCCGTTTCTCTTTGGATTTTTGGTCTATCCTGTCTCTGTTTAAGGTCCATCCCATTCTTTCAGGTCTTGTATTAAATCCATATTTCAAATTTTGTTTCTTTACAGGCGAGTTAGTGCTTCAACTTCCAGTCCTGACTGTCAAAGTTGTTCTGTGTGATGTTCATTAGATTTACACGATTTTTCAATAAAAATTATTTATTTGTTGGCTGTGGGCTCTTTATAGTTTTCAGGGTAGGTTGCCCCATTCAGAGACTTTAGAAAAATTCTCTAGATCTAAATGAACAACGTTAGGTGTCAGGGTGAGAGAGGGGGTAAGTATCGATGTGTCGAGAATAATGTTGATGTAGAGTTGAGATATGGATGGAGAACATAGAACTTATAGAAATTTACAAGATGTTGCGTTAATGACTTTTGCACCCTGCAGTGCAACATTTTGACACTCAGTAATCATCTTCATGAAAATACATTTTTAAATTCCTCAAAAACTTTTTAAAAATTATCTTAGTTTAATCATTGGCTTACACGGCTCGCTATCTTCAAAACAATGAGAAGGAACAGAGAATGTCACAGATGGAAAAGACAGGCAACATCAGACACAATAATAAAGGTGAAAGGTGCCAAAAGGTGACACTGTCTAATCTGGACTGTACAGATTTAATCCATCCCTTGCATTTCGGAGTTGTCCAGCCATGCATCTCTGCCACTCATTGAAATTCATGGTTTGTAATCGTCACCACTGTGAAGTAAACCCTCACGATCTCAAATTCCTAGACAAACAATTTGAAAATAGTTAGCAAAAGCTTCTTTGTATATTTCAGGTGTACTTTCCTCGGTTTTTACTTATTCCTGAGGGATGTGGGGAGAAAGTCTGTAGTAACTGAAAAATGTATAAATAGTATATTTTTTTTGTTCTTTCTTTCTTTCTTTCTTTCTTTCTTTCTTTCTTTCTTTCCCTCCGTCCTCACCTTTTTTTTTCATTTCTTCTTCCGCCTACATTGTTAGACTAGTCTAATGAGATATTGTTGTTTACATACTGAAGTATGCTAGTGGCCTAAAGTCTAACAAAGACTTTGAATCTTGGATCAGTGTTTTATGAAGAACTCATCCGTTGCACTTTTAGGAAGCAAGTTCATCAAGTCCATGGGTCAATAAATCACAGATTCTTATACTTATCTAAAGGCATGACTTGATGGCCGCAGTTTTTAACTTTCTGTATGGAGAACAACAAGCTCAGAGATTCTCAAATTTCCACAGTTGGTGTATTTTCGTATTAAAGGTTAAAGAGTTTTGTACCCCTTGCCGAGTGTCTTTTTTAATCTAAATTAGTGAATGTCTCCATAACTTTACCTTCTATAAGTTTCTACCATTAGTTCATGAGATAAGTATGAATATCTCAATCCATATACAAATCAATGAATCTTCCACAACCATGACTTCATAGATAAAAACTCAAACTTCTTAAAGGAGTGTAACTGAGGTCACGTTGTTGACAGTTATGACCTACGTCAGTGAATTAGAGACCGTTGTCAAGTTTGCAGCTGAATGTCAACAGTAATGGAGGGTCACGGTAAGGCAACGAGGTGTTATTACTAATTACAGACGAACCTCCACAGTGGATAGATTCCACCAACCTTCACAGCAGATAGATTCCACTAACTTTCACAACGGAAAGATTCCATCAACCTCCACAACGGATAGATTCCACCAACCTTTACAACGGATAGATTCCACCAACCTTCACAGCGGATGGATTCCACCAACTTTCACAACGGAAAGATTCCATCAACCTCCACAACGGATAGATTCCACCAATCTTCACAGCAGATAGATTCCACCAACCTTCACAGCAGATAGATTCCACCAACCTTCACAACAGATAGATTCCACCAACTTTCACAACGGAAAGATTCCATCAACCTCCACAGCGGATAGATTCCCTCAACCTTCAAAGCGGATAGATTAGACCAATCTTCAAACATGGCAGATTGGACAAAATTTTTCAAAGGATAGAGGAGGCCAACATAGGACAGATTAGATCAACATTTAGACCAGAAAGAATAGATCAGTCCTCAGAGCTAACAGAGTAGACTAATCTTAAAAGAAGACAAATTATACCAACCTTTTAACAACTTTTGTAGAATTCAAATAAGACCATTTTTCCGAGCGGCCAGGGTAGACTAAATGTCGGAAATGGCAGATTTGATCACATTTATTCAGCACAGACAGATTAGATTTAACTTTACCATGGCCATTTTTAAGTTGGCATTTTCTGCTTTGTTAGGGAATTGGAGAGGTGAGGGGTGGGGATCGAATTTGCAACCCCGGTTTGAAACTATGAAATCATGAAATTACACTCGTTTACAATTTGACACTAAAATAAAATAATATTTTGCTGCACGGCTATGAACGGACGAACAACAAAGACGCAATCCTTTGATTATCCCGGATACTGGGAAAATAATCTACCTAACACACGCTGATTTTGCTCGTTAGATAGCACAGTCTCTTCTTTTATCTCTTCCTTCCTTCTTATTTCCCTCTCTTCTCTCTCTCTCTTTCTTTCTCTCTCTCTCTCCCTCTCTCTCTTTCTCTCTCTCTCCCTCTTCCTCTCTTTCGCCCCCACCCCATCCCTCCCACTTCTGGATTCCTATGATGGGTCATCCCTGACCACACTGCCACTGTCTGTTAGTAATAATGTGCTTTCTCTTTTTGTCTTCTCGTTCGTCTACAGCGTTCCGAAACCTCCAGGTCTGCCATGTAGACCACAGTTTGACACCAGCTGATCTAATTCACACAGACCTGAGAGAAGACCTTGAAGAATATCTGCAGAGTTCACATGTCCTGGAAGTGGCTCAAGCTGGTCAGATCTCTGGAATGAACCGCATGTAGAACTCAAAAATAAAAAAAGTAAAGTAAAAACTACTGACAACTGGCGATCTTCGGTACAATTATGAAATCAGAAAAGTAGGCCCAGAACACGGTGTATGTTGGTAAGTGGAATATCGGCTAATGCGCTAGAGATAGGAATGTAGACAACATTGAATCATCATCATCGGTAGCAACAGCACAAGCAACAATAGCAACAGCAAGAAGAGCAGCAACAGCAGCGGCAACAGCAACATCATCATTAGGTCATCAACAACGTGCTGAACTCAAGACGATACAGCAGTACGTTCAAAAAGTGTTGGTTATTAAATGAGAGAAGAGGAATGGGAANGGGGGGGGGGGGGCGATTTCAGTAGAGGGACCATTTGGGAGCCCTTTATTCTATTTGTTCGAGTGAGCGAGTGAATGTCAGTGAGTCAGTAAATGAGTGAGTCATTAAGTGAGCAACAGTAATGTGTGATAATCGGACACCGAATTTTTTGTTCTCAAGCCCAGTATTATAAAGTATCGAACCGCTGGAGTTAATGGCGCTAGCAGACTAAACGATACTGACAAAAGATAAGTGAGCAAGTCGCAGCTGCTATTTTTAACCCCTCCCTTATACAAATCTATTGTAGATAGCAAATTCTCATCCAGCCCAGACTTCCACAAATACCACATCATCTGTTCTCACGTCTTGCTCTTGATTTTCCAAGCCAATGAAATCCTTGCACGTTAGACAGGAGTTTTCTGGGTCACAACACCTTTCTCTCTTTTTTTTCCCTCTCCCTTTCTTCTTTCTTCTTTAAAATTCTTTCAGTGTTTTCTGTTTCATCCCACACTTTTTATATTTAGTGTAGCAAACATTGGTTACTGTTACTAAACTCTGAGGCCCGCCCACTCCTCCTCTCTCCCCTGCACCCATGTTAGTGCACTATTAGTAATTAGAAAGTACAATGTTCAACACTAACCTTAGTCCAGTGGTTATCACTAAATCAGCAGTACTTGAAGATCACTTTGACTCTGTTTTGTTCACGTAACAAAAATCAGTATGCATCAAGACGACATCTTTGCTATTTCAAAATAAATACGCTTGATTTAATTCATCTTGATTGGCAAAGGGGGGACTCGGTTCCTTGTGGACACATTCCTCCGAGAAAAAGAGGCATTTTCACTTAACATTACGTCCGTATTGATAATGGTGACTCGATGTCATTTGATATTCCAATTGTTTCAAACTATATCTGATCCGAATTACACCTGGAAGCAGCCAAAGCGTGAAATCAGCGATGCATAATCTTATTATTTAGCAGGGAATGCCTGGTCTAATCTGGACACAGCATCATCTCCCTTGGAGGGGCCGGTATGCGGTCATTCTCTTCTGCATCGATACGGAGACAAATTATCATAACTCAGGGCGGAAGTGAAATACCTTGACCTTATTGTAGAGTAAAGATAGCATGGGGTTTTGTTCCACTTTCCGGAGCGTTGGATCCTTCAAGCAAATTTTCGAGAGGCTATTGATGATTATTTTCGGCTAATAAATAGACCGTTTTAGCGTGCTGATGGTCATTTCTAACGAGACCGTCTGGCCAATCCCTTGATTTCTGTAGGTGTATCGGCAGACACATACTTTTATATGACAGTGTAGCCACAGTGTTTCCTTTAGTTGCAATTTCACCTTTTGTTTATTTGATTTGATTTGATTTTTGTTTGTTTTGTTTTGTTTTTCACTCATTCGTGGATCTAAATTCATTATTCATTCTTGTGATTCGCATCTCTTCGTCATATTTTAAATTCCATATTAGTTAAACGATCCGTTAAGATTTAAGAAAGAGAAGGGGAGAGGGGAGGGGAACTGAGAGGAATGTTAGTTTTTGAGGTTTGATATAGTGAGATTGTGCTTTAGTAATTTCCTCCGAGTTCCGTTAGCCAGTCAAAATAAGGTTTATGTCGCTAGTCTAGAAACTGAAATAGCATCAGGTTCAGAATGTGATCTAGACTTACCGCTCTGGTGTCGAAACTTTTGTTAGTTGTAGAATGTGGGAGTACAGTCCTTTCATTTGACAGATATATATCCAGTTCATGGGTTGTTGATCAGTTCTTGTAAAGAGATTTGAATTTTTGTGAAGCCAAGCAGTTTGTTTTGGTAGTGTAAAATTGACTTTTAACCACGATTTTTGTTCTTAATGTTGGTCATTATATAATCTTAACCTCCATCAGTTAAAACGGCAATATGAATTATGCTAGATCAATATTTAGTTCACCGAGCATAAGGATAAAATACATTTTCCTTTTGTGTGATATCAGTAACATGATCGGATAAACAAGCAATCAAACAAGCAGACAAAAACAAACAAACAAACAAACAAACAAACAAACAAACAATCAAACAACCAAACAATATTTTTTTATGGCTGCAGGGCTTTTCTCTACTGTGTGAAAGAGATTTAATGTTCGTTAGTTGTTTTGCATCATTCATAACTTGAAACGTGATTTCTCCACTGTCTTAGTACAACCACTGGATTCTGTCTGCCCTGCCCTGGTCTACGTCATTTCAGAGATGATCTTTCGGTGAAGAAATGTGGAACATGTAATGTGTGTCAAAGTCTTTGCTATACAGAAACATCTGCTTTAAACATAACGTAAGTGAACGGAAGGAGGAAAGGGGAAGGGTGAGGGGGTGAGAGGTCACTACTCTTCAAGAATTGCCTAAGTAATTTTTCAAACTTCTGCTAGAACGCATGGAAAACATTCTTACGGCAAAGAAAGAAGAAAAAACGTGGGTCTTTGCAACTGCAGTTTTGGCAGGAAAATGTTGATGCTTTTTTTTTTTACAATCAAGATGGGCTTTGATTTCATAAACAACATGCTACCGATTTTTCAGAAATGCCCTGACTTTGTCTGTTTTCGAAGCTCACTGGCGAATTGAGTGTCAAATTTTTCGGACGTCAGTATAGGACCATTATTTTTTTATGAAATAAATATGAATTTACGAATATGATTCTTTTCATAGTATTTTATATCTGTTTGCAAACTACCTATCATTTTGAACACAATGAAGTTCGTAATTATACAATGAGCTTTATTTTAGTAAATCAACCTATTGTGTATTAAGTCTATATCTGAAGAACCGAAACAGTTTTACTTAATTTCAAAATAGAACCGAAACAGATTTACTTAATTTCAAAGTGTAATAACTTCAGTAATTCTGATTTTAAGCATTCGAAATTTGGCATACATTAGCAAATGAATATTGTCTGCTAAAGCTGCACATTTACTATATCTAGGTGCTATTACTATATTATTATCTAGGTGCTATTTCTAGGTGCTATAAATGATGTCACAGCTGAAAAATCAATAACATAGGTGTGACAATAGTCTGTCATTATGAGTCTACCATATTGATAGAGGAAAGGCCTTTTGTGGCTCGTCCTTTTAGTTTTTTGCTGCAACAAAACTGTATACTCTATCTCCATGTCACTTGCAATGATAACATATTATATGCGTCTTTTGATGAGGAAAGTGTTTCATTTCGTTTCATTTCATTTCAGTTTCTTTGAAACTCTTGGACTTATTAAACTTGGAATTAAGAAAACCCTTTTTTTTTTTTTGGTGCTCACCTGGCATATTATTTGCAGTCTTTAGCCCGTAATTTTTTTTCATCTTTTTCCTGTTCTTCATCGATAATGTCGAGTGACGGCTACAGCTCCCACAATTTTCTTTATCTCTGTAGATGATGTCTTTATCATATCTAAGACCAAGGAAATCCCATAAATTCTCGTTCCTGGTGTTAGTTGGAACTCTGTGTATCACCGTGACGGGAGTGGTGGCCCCCGAGCCCATGTGGATGCCACAACTTCGACAGCAGCACAGTCTAGAGAGTGAGTCAACATGTGTGTTTATAGGGGAGGGGGTCATTAAATTTCACCATCCTAAATCAATGTTTCGCCTGTGTTAATATACAATGACGTATTCTACAAATTAGATGGGGTAGAGAATAGGAAGCTGATTCAAAATTCATTTGTGAGTTAAAAAGTGTAGAAAAGTAGCAAGTTTATGTAGAATGAGATCTCTTTATGCAAGAAAATGTTGCAAAGCAAAGTAATCGAATATGAAATAAGATGTTATACGTTGGCAAAGACGACAAAATCAAAACATGGTACTCAAATGTTTGTTTTGTTTTTTTATTTACTATTCTTTAGTAACAAATTTATGATGGCACTGTATCATGTATAAGAAAATCATTGTGCAGTTTCTTTACCTGTCATAGTACTGACTCTTTCTTCACGTCACGAACCTATTAAAGCGAAATTTTAACCATACGTCTCTATTATATTTCCTCAAATGCATCATGTTTTGTTTTTGTTCTTAGTCCCAGAGGTAGAGAGAAAAAAAAACCTTGATCGCCGTCATGATAAACGAAAAAGTCCATGAACACACCTGTCTAGTCTGGAAGAAAAAGTGTTGAGAACTGGAAGGCATTCAGACATCTACACTACTTTTACATAAAGATTCCGAAAACTCAAAATTCACCAACATTTAACAGGCATTTATAACTTTGAAATCATTTTGGCTTCCACTCAAATATTTTATAAACTCGACATCTTCAGATGGGATTTGCAAGAAGGCCCTGGCCATCTCAGTGTGTATAGAGGGAAGTATGGCCAGAAGCCCGGTCGAGTTCAGCAGCCTAACCAGATTTATCAGTCAACTCATTCGAACATTTCACAACGTACAACCTGGCAATATTATGATGGTAAGACATAGCTTTTTTTTTTTATTTCTGTTTGTATGTCATTCTTTTCTTTCGTCTTTGTGCTTTTTTTTTCCTTTTCCAATGACTTCAAAATAAACCAAGTAAGGTATTTTGCCATTAATCTCAACATGTCTGAGAGAAAATGTCTGACACTTGAACCGATATTGTTGCTTGACTTATTGACTGATTTATCACACTTTTGACTGGCTACTTGGATGGATGGATGGATGGATGGATGGATGGATGGATGGATGGATGGATGGATGGATGGATGGATGGATGGATGGATGGATGGATGGATGGATGAATGGATGGGTTCATGAGTTGATTGATTGTTCGATCGGTGGAACGGTCAATCTATCTGTGACTGACCGTTTACTTGTCTGCCTGTTTATTTTATATTTCATTACATTAAGTTGTATTTTGTTTTCAATGTATTGATTTTTTTTTTTGCTTGTCTGTCCGTTTGAAATGTGCTTCCGTGTGTTTGTTTGTTTGTTTGTTTGTCCCTCTCTCCCTCCTCCGCTCCACCGCTTGTCCTACCTCATGATCATAATTTAGTATCACAAGCAAGGTGAAGGTTGAATGAGAATGTGAGCAACATGCAAGAAACAAAACTCACACACGCCCGCACGCACGCACACACACACACACACACACACACACACACACACACACACACACACACA
>JAWQUT010000067.1:1594193-1607396 GCA_033807755.1 Ellobium chinense | reverse complement strand
GGGGGGGGGTCATTAAATATGACCATCGTAAATCAATGTTTCACCCGTGTTAACATACAATGACGTATTCTACAAATTAGATGGGGTAGAGAATAGGAAGCTGATTCAAAATTCATTTGTGAGTTTAAAAAATTTAGAAACGTAGCACGTTTATGTAGAATGAGATCTCTTTATGCAAGAAAATGTTGCAAAACAAAGTAATCGAATATGAAATAAGATGTTATACGTTGGCAGAGACGACAAAATCAATACATGGCACTCAAAGTTTTTGTTTGTTTTTTTTATTTACTATTCTTTAGTAACAAATTTATGATAGCACTGTATCATGTATAAGAAAATCATTGTGCAGTTTCTTTACCAGTCATATTACTGAGTCTTTCTTCACCTCACGAACATATTGAAGCCCAACAAAACTTTTCCATTCCGACATTCTTCTGTCCTACTTATAATGGCGGTAATGAAAGAAAAATCTTGATTTCAACTTTCCACAATAACATTACTTTTACCGATTAAATAAAAAACAACAAAGTAAATTAACAGCGTCTAAGACAGGGTCTCGGTACCTCTAACGTCTTCCGGCAAAAGGATTTAATTCTTCCAAAACCCGTTTTTGAGAAACTGGAGTGGTTCTCTTCGAATGTGACACTTTACCACAATAAACTTCTCGTCTTATTTCTGTTGCTAGGGCATTTACAGTTTCCTCAAAAATATTTCATCGAGAGATGTGTAATGAAATACAGACTTTGCAAACAGTAATTTTGATGGAAAAACCAACATAAGTCTTTTTGTGGAAAACGATGAATTTTATCCAAACCACCAGTGGTTGAGTAAACCAAAATATTGATTGACAATCGCGGCGTTAATCTACTTCGTAAATGGATTAACTCATTTCGTAACCGGAGTATGTCATATTTCTAGGGAGTTACAAAATCAAATTATCTTTCTGGACATAATATGAAACAAAACATACTCTCGATACTTTCGTCTTGATGGTTTCTGCTCATGGCATTAGTTATTTTTCTGCGAAATTTTAACCACATGTCTCTATTATATTTCCTCAAATGCATCATGTTTTGTTTTTGTTCTTCAGCCCAGAGGTAGAGAAAAAAAAAACTTGATCGCCGTCATGATAAACAAAAAAAAGTCCATGAACACACCTGTCTAGTCTGGAAGAAAAAGTGTTGGGAACTGGAAGGCATTCAGACATCTACACAACTTTTACATAAAGATTCCGTAATCTCAAAATTCACCAACATTTAACAGGCATTTATAACGTCGAAATAATTTCGGCTTCCACTCCAATATTTTATAAACTCTGCATCTTCAGATGGTATTTGCAAGAAGGCCCTGGCCATCTCAGTGTGTATTGAGGGGAGTATGGCCAGAAGCCCGGTCGAGTTCAGCAGCCTGACCAGATTTATCAGTCAACTCATTCGAACATTTCACAACGTACAACCTGGCAATATTATGATGGTAAGATATAGCTTTTTTTCATATCTGTTTGTATGTCATTCTTTTCTTTCGTCTTTGTGCTTTTTTTTTTTACTTTTCCAATGACTTCAAAATAAACCAAGTAAAATATTTTGCCATTAATCTCAACATGTCTGAGAGAAAATGGAAACTTAGTGTCTGACACTTGAACCGATATTGTTGCTTGACTTATTGACTTATTTATGACACTTTTGACTGGCTACTTGGATGGATGGGTGGATGGATGGACGGATGGATGGATGGATGGATGGATGGATGGGTGGGTGGATGGGTGGATGGGTGGATGGATGATATATATATATTACATGAACTGAGTTTGGTGGAACACAATCAGTGGAAATCTGGCATGTTTTCTATATATATTACTACTGGTGAGACAAGGTCATCTGTGGGAAGTTTTGAAAAGTTGACCACTCTTTGTAGCTGTGATTTCAAATGCCGACTCGTATTTCAAACTCTCGACGCTTGGCTTCGGAGTGACAGATTCAGATCGTACGGATGATCACATGGCCAAGCTCGTTTCATCCTACGATTTTAGAGAATTCAAATATAGACTGCATCTTCGCTAACACTAACGGATGCTTATGGAAACTTTTTCTCACCGATCGTGATGATCAGCCAACTTAGGTCAAATGCAAGATTTGGTATCAGTTTCTTCAGACATTTGAGCCAATATTGGCGACAACTGTCAAACCTAATTCCTCACGTGGAACTCTATTTCTTCTTGACAAAATCAAGGCCGTGCACTATTCAGTTTCCGTCTCCAAACTTCGAGAATGTAGAATATAATTCTATGCGTCAACATGAGACATAGCTATACCTATTTATAGTGCAGTTTTATGCTTCAAAGAAATGCTTGGGAAGTTATATCATTAGGCATTGCCGTGGAGAGTATTTCATTTTCTACTTAACCAGTCATGAATATTTGATATAATGGACAAAGAGACCTATCTAGTTTCGATTTCCTACTTGATATGATTCAGTTTTGCACTATGAGGTCTAATCCACTGCTTAATACAGTGTGTCTCACTCGCATTCATCACCATTGTGTGTCAATCCTGCCTATTGTAATCGTTACTGTAATAAAGTCTTGTTCAGCCCCAGGGCGGTGCGGATGACCTCCGTTTGATCAGTGACCAGCTAAGGACAGCAACACTGTCGGTCAACGTTAGATCCCATATCAAGTCAAGGTTAACCCCCGTGGTATTCATTATGTAAAGCGTTCAGATTAGCACTGAAAATAGAGGGGAAACATCAATTAATAACTGTTAAGTCTAGTCTCAAACAATATTTGTAAGGTACTCTTTGACATGCTGTCCATAATGAAAATGTTCAAACTATTACGAATATTGTTTCACGTTACTCATCATTTTGTTATGTGTTTGTTATGATTATGTGGCCTGTGGTCTCTTACTGACGAAGGAAACAATTGAACTATTTAATAGCATGTGAACGGTACATTTTAAAAGCAACAAATATGAAATTAGTGGAACTTACATGTAAGTTATTATTAAATACGTTTGATTTCCATTTTGGAGATGGTAACTGTGTTTTTGAAATGAAATTATGCCAGTTTATTAGAGTATACAGTGATCTGGGATAAGATTATCTATTTACGTAAAATAATCAAAGACGAAAGAAAGCAATAAAAATATCCCCACAGATATACATAAACCTATAAGGACCATATTGCCTAACTAGAAAAGTTAAAGGCCGTCCAGTTTACTGTACATTCTACAGTAATTAATTGCAGTGCTTTGTGCAATGAGACTGAATACATTACAGCACATTTTGATCATAGAAAATGGTAGAACGGTAGCATAATTATGGTAGCTGGGCCCGCTCAAGAGTCCAAAGTCCATGTATTGTGACTTGTAACACATTCAAAGGAAACTTTTCAAGTACCTGTTGAACTCATTCCTGGTGCTCTTCATACAGAATATTATTTTTGGGTTATCTGGACATCTCCAGATGGGATCAATCGTTCTTTGAGACTATCAACATCGCCAATGACCAACCATACTGAAAACATGGCAGCTTGAATTGTAGTCTCTTCCATTCTTCGACATAAAACAATTACCTAACGTGTATATATATAAGAGCGCAATCTGTCAAAGGTTACTTTGATAATTTACGTTCGCCTCCCACATTCAGAGTTAACGGATATTATTAAGCCGTGTGATACGATAGAAAATTACAGCAAGACCAGAAACAGGCAGCAGATTTCCCATCAAGCCAGATTTTGTTGCCGTGAGGAGTTCAACTTGGCACTCTGCGTCAATAGACTGAACACAAATTTCATATCAAACACTTTTGCGAATTAACTTGTCATTAATTCTTATATCGCATTTTTAGTGTATATTAAAAGAACCTCCTCTATGTATTTACAAATGTTCAAGACTCCAAGACCTTTATCACACAATTTGTGATTTGCCGTGTTTGAAGTCGATGCGTTCAATGGTGTTACAGTCTATAAAAGACAGAGCAGTTTGGTTTAGGATTGATAGTAAAATAATCTACTGTCTCCTTGCAGGCCATCAACTACTGCTCCTACATCAAAGAGTGGACAGACTGGACACCGTCCACCACCGAGTTTGCCAGTCACGTGATGAAAATGACATGGCCGTACAGCTACTATGCCAACCCTGGATTAGGGAATTTCGGTGGTTACGAGCCGTACGGAGCCCTCTCTGTCCTCCATCCTGATACTGGTACATGCTTAGAGAAGGCAAGGTACGGAGATAAGATGGTCGTTGATGCTTTTCAGTGGAAGAGATGTGTTTAATTATGATTGTGGTTGTGGTGTCTTTGATGGTCAACAAGTCCCAGTCGTAACTCTTGAACCTCCCCCTCCATCCCACACCCACCCATACTCTCACTCCTTCCCCTATGGGCTCCTAGCAAAGCCAGCCATTTCTATCTGATATTTTGGTCTCTTGAAGTACATAGCCTACTTCATGAGGCCAGACCAAAGTATCGATCTTTTCGGGTTCAAAGAGTTAAATGACATATTCCATTTATTTGGTTGATATCAATCTTTTTTTTTTTGCTCGCAGGAACAAAAAGGGACAGATTCAAATAGCTATGTTCTGTTATCAAAATGAAAAAAAAATGCACAGTTCAGCTTGGGCATATGACTGCAATTTTCAAATTTAAACCAGTATATTGTCCCACGGTAGATATTTTTTTTTCCTGGAACGCAGCATATTACGAGGTTTTAATGATTCGTGCATTTATGTCCATTAGAGATTAAATGACTTCGTATATACATATATTATTTATGCATCCAAATTATTGCATTAAAGACTATAGTCATGTAGACCCGAGATAGGAAATTAATTAGAAAACTGAAAGAAAGAAACAAGAAGAGACGGAAGAGAGTGAAGTAGTGAGGTGGCACTGAAATGAGGTTGAAAGAATAATTCAATTAATAACTATGTAACTGTTGTGTCACCCACCTCTCCCAGATACGCCCTGTCCCAGGTGCCGCCTAATTTCCAGCGGTTCATCATTCTGTTTACATCCGGGTACTCCTCCAACCCGCTCCTGACTGTACAACACGCCCAGGCCGCCATGTTGGAGGGAACAGAGATCTTTGGGATCACAGGGAAGGTCAGTGAGTGCACAGTCAAAACAGTATCAGAGTCTCACAGTGCGCCGTCCAAATCCAACTGGTTCTAGCAATATCCAGGGACTTTTCCACATAGTGCTTGGTTTAGGGTTATAAGGACAGAAAAGAGAAAAACCCACATGAGAGAGTTTCTAAAGAAATAGTACCTAAAGAATGACAATGTGAAAGGGTTGTAAGATATTGTCATTGATTGTCATGTGTTTCCCAGCTGGTTTCTGGAGACTTTGGACTGGTCTGTCTAATACTAGTTGACCAGTATTCTTATCTCCTCACTAAGCTTTGGTGTACTGGTCCTACTGGAGCGTCCGTTCTTTAGTTATCTCAAGTTTATTTCAGTTCTTCTTTTGACTCATCCCCAGGAGTATGGTATCAGTGAGGAGTTGAGGATGTCTGTGAGTGGCGGCCCTTATATGATGGCTGTGAAGAGCTTGATGTCCCTGGGCAAGAAGGAGATAGATCATATCATTATGACAGTCTGCAGGATAGGTAGGGATGGTTGCCATAGTTGTGACTTGGAGCTTTGGGAGATATTAAATATTGCTTATTTTCATCTCATTAACGGCATTGTAAAACTATGTGTTAGTCGTTGTGCTTTCATCAGTATGATCGTCTTCGGGACGGATATATATATAGCTATCATATTACATGTAATATGCGGGCGTTTAGAATTGTCGAATTTTGTCAGTTATTAATGTTGTCGCTAGATCATAATGGTGTAGGCCTACTGTTTAACAGTTAGGAGTTGCTTATCATGTTCAGGAATAAATTCCTTTTGCCAAGGCCACTTCTGGGGCTTTAAGAAAAATATGCAAAATTTATGGAAATCTAAATAATGAGGGCAGTTTATGTAGTTTGTTTTAAAAATTGGGAATACAATAACTCAACAAAACCTCAAAAGACAGCACAAAATGCGTAAACAATGAGAAATAGGCTGTGTGCCCTGCAAGGAGGAGAATACTGAAAATTTTACTATTCTATATTTCTGTGTCTAGAGCGCTCATCAGATCATGACTCATCAGACGGGGACCCTCAAGACGTAGAGATATACAGAGACGAGTCTGCACCACTGCAAGTCATTGCTCGAGCAACGCTGGAAGCGCCACCTGCTGACAGGGGCTTGACGACGAGAGCAGTTAATGCCGTCACTCGCATGGCAGCTCAGGACACGCCCACAACTGTCACGCCACCATCGGTGGAACAGAATGGCGAACAGGTCACGCTGGCGGGTCCGGTTCCAGGTACAACTACCTTCATAGAGTCTGTAACCACCGTGAGTACTCCAGCACACGAAACAGCAGAACTTATGGTCGGAACAACCAGACCTAGCGAACATGAAACAGTAGAAGCAACACCAGTACCAACTGAGGCCAGTATGCCTCCAGAGAGTGGTTATGCTCCATCTAGCAACACAGATACTGCCGGCAACTCACAACCCAGCGGTGACACAACATCTAGCGGCGACTCTCAGCCTGGAGACACGCAGGCCGGCGGCAGTTCTCAATCCGGGGCTTCTTCATCAAGCGGCAACTCCCAGTCTGGAACTTCCTCCTCAAGCAGCAACTCGAATCCATCTCAGCAAGGACAATCCTCATCAGGCCAAGATGTAGATTGCGTGGATGTCAGCGGGATAACCAACCCTGTCGTGAGGAAATTCAAGCTGCGAGGGGGCAAGAAAGCTTGCTCAGTTGATGAGTCCATCACATCAGCCCCGACAACTCATCTCACAACTCTCTCAAGAACACGAAGAAGCGCAGCCACCACTTTCGGCTCAAATGCAGGTTCAACAGCATCTGAGAAATGCGTGGATTTGAGCGGAGTTCCAGAGTTTCTGATGCCACTTGCCAAAAGTCTGGTCGCTCAAATCCCTGTCTGTGG
Organism: Ellobium chinense; assembly: GCA_033807755.1. Classification (NCBI taxonomy): domain Eukaryota; kingdom Metazoa; phylum Mollusca; class Gastropoda; order Ellobiida; family Ellobiidae; genus Ellobium; species Ellobium chinense. The sequence continues at coordinate 1,600,399 of JAWQUT010000067.1, read as the reverse complement.
AGAAAATGGCGGGATCTCCACGACACCCTCCACTGTGTCGGCCGAACCAAACTGTATCGATCTGAGCCAAGTTCCGGAATTTCTTAAACCTCTCGTTCTTTCAGCAAACGGAGGAAAACCAGCTTGTCCTGACACGACCCCAATAACAACAGCTCAGTTAACAATCGCCCCAATAACGACGACCCCAGCAACGACTAGTGTCCACTCTACAGCGATTTCAACTTCAGCGGTGGACTGTGTCGACCTTAGCCGTGTTCCAGATTTTCTGAAGCCTTTGGTACGTTCAGCAAATGGAGGGAAACCGGACTGTTCCGATTTAGCTCCGCCCACAGGAACCCCGTCAACCACTCTAGAAGCAACTACTTCAACAGCTGCAGTTAGTGAGGATTGCGTTGATCTTAGCGCCGTACCAGCTGCTCTAAAATCAGCCGTCCTATTCGCTAACAGGCCAAAACCTGCGTGTCCCGAACATGACGAAACCACTGCAACAACACAGTTACCAACGTTAGCTTTTACTTCCCCAACGACTGAGGTTCAGGCTTGCAGGAATCTAAATGACATTCCATCTGCGTTGCGGCCTCTTGCTATCCGCCTCAAGGTAGTGTGCCCTGAGAGTGCAACAACTACTTCTAGCACCGCCACCTCCATTACAACTACTACCGAGCCAGGGTTGGCCCTTTCCACGACGGCGAGTCCCTTTGGTAACTTGACATGTCTGAACTTGACCGGCATACCCGTGGCTGTCAAGCCGCTACTGTTTTTCCTTTTCTACCCGCTACAAGAATGCACGAATTCATCTAGCGGAGGTTCTGTCACGCCCTTGCCTGCACAAGGCGGCTCATCAGACTGTACTGACGTCAGCGCGTACCCAGAGGGTGTGAAGGAAATTATTCTAGTCCTCAATCGCCCGAGAAAAGCTTGTACTGATACAGGAGGGGCGGGATCTGTTACCAGTGATCCTGGAACCAGTGCTGATTGTGCTGATTTAAGCGAAGTCCCAGACGCACTAAAGCCACTGGCGCGGCTCTTTATCTTACCTCGACAGGAGTGCGCGTCGCCAACATCAGCTGTACCAGGCCTCACAAACACTCCTAGCGATTGCGTCAATCTAGCGGGCGTTCCACAAGGTCTGAGAAAACTGGTTCTGAATATAATGGCACCCAGGCAAGCATGTTCCGAATCAGTGACCTCCTCTACCACTACTTCTGAGGTCATCGGTTCAGAAACGACTTTACCTCTCACAGCCTCGCCACCCATCGTTGTAGGTGGCCTCTTTGGAAATATCACTTGCCTTCAACTGAATGGTTTGCCCGAGAGTTTCAAGCTCTTCATACAGCTATTATTCTCTCCCCTCACAGAATGTAGCGACTCAGATTCCCCTACCTCGGCATCAACCCCAGTTTCGAATTCGACAAATAAGAACTGCGTAGATGTCAGTGGATTCCCGGATACTGTAAAGGGCATAGTTTTGCTTTTAAACTTTCCTAAACCTCCATGTAATGAAGACGTGTCTGGCACAACGAGCTCCAGTGCGGGGGGCTTTACTCTTTTTCCTACACCATCTGGAAATTCCGGCTGTGTTGATATTTCTCAGGTTCCAAAAGTTTTGGTGCCGATACTTCTGCTCATGAACTTTCCTCGCCCTGCCTGCGACGCTTCCGTAACCTCTGCCACACCAGTCACTGGTGCGCAAGGGCAAGACTGTGTTGACCTGAGTAGATATAATCCAGTCATACGGCAGCTCTTGGCAGGTTTCATTCACCCGCTGAAGCCGTGTGAGGAAGGACAAACGACCACTCAGGCCAATACTAACACTGAAAATGCCGTCACCGGTTCGACCGTCCCGACGTCACAGACCAATACAGGTTCCCTCCCTTGCCTGAACATCACCGGATTCGAACCCGTATACAGACCCATCGTCGTCATCCTGATCTACCCGAGAGTTCTCTGTGACAACAACAGCGACAAGCAGACGGAAAAGGAAGCGTTAACCACTGCAGTTAACCAGTCACCGATAGTCACGCTTGCAACAAAACCGGTGACCTCAGCAACTCAATCAGTCACAGCGACCAGTAACACCATCGCTACTCAGCCACCTATAACAACAACATCACCACCGACATTTTGCGTGGATATCAGTGGGTTCTCTCCAGAACAAAGAGTGGCTGTAATGGAAGCCATAAAGCCCGCGGTGCCCTGTCCAACAGACACACCAACGACTACGTCAACATCGAGCAGATTTTCTGTATCAGCTACGACGAGTGCACCTTCAACCACAGCGTCCCCAACCACTACCAGTAATGGACAACCTTGTGTTGATCTTAGCTTGGTACCAGAATTCTTCCGACCAGCTGTGCTGAAGTTGACCCCGAATCGGAAGCCATGTGATTCTACACAGGCATCTTCAAGGTCGAGTGTCTCCGTCACTCTCTCCACAGTAATACAGCCTGACACAACACCTGCAGTCACCAGACAGTCAGTCCCTCCCACCCTCACACTGTCAACTTCTGACACAGTTGACGGAGCCACATCCTCGCCAGCCTGTATAGACCTCTATGAACATTTTGGAGACCTCCCAGAGGAGGAGAGAGAGATGGCAAGACAATTCCTGGAAGTGCATGGAATCCTTGTTTGTCCTGAAGATTTGAAAACGTCCCCAACAACAGAAAGTTACAACTCTCTCTCGTGTGCCAACATCAGCATGTTTTCAGAGGTTCAAAAAGCAGCAGCTATTACATTCTTTTCATTATATGACATTCTTCCTTGTCCTGAAACAACGTCGCCCTCCTCACCCCCTGCTCAGTCATCCTGTGTGGATTTGAACAGATTCTCCACGGATCAAAGAAGTTCAGCCATAGCTTTCTTCAGTCTGTACGGACTTCTTCCATGCCCGGCAGCCACACCCTCCTCGGACAACCTGGTCTCTCCACAACCTTCATGTGTCGACGTTAGCAGGTTCCCCGCCAATGAAAGGGCTGGAATCACGTCTTTCCTGACTCTCTACGGACTTGTTCCTTGCTCAGAGACACCAGCAACACCGGGAGGCGATAGCTCTAAGATATCATGTGTGGATATCAGTATATTTCCTGAGGATCAGCAAGACGTTGTTACTCGATTGCTCAAACCGCTTGTCCCCTGTCCGGATGGTGCAGTCACGGAGCAAGTCACAACAACCGCTGCAGACTGCATAGACCTGGTTCTGATACCACCAGCACTCAGAGCTGAAATACTGAAACTGTACAGTCCACTGAAAGCATGTGAAGACCTGGCAACAGCAGCACATACTCAAGGTATGTCTTGTTAACGTACCTTTGTTTACTTCTTGTCACAAACTGCACCACGGACATGTCTGGAGGTACTCCGATCCTCACGCCAAAAGCCATCTTAAAGAATACACTGCTTATTGCTGACTGAAAACAGTTTCTAATCCTTCTAGTGGTCTGTAATATCTTCCACTTCTCTCCACCATTTCTTTCGTGCGACTCACTGTATGGTTGCTATCCTCCTTATCCTCCATTAGTTTTTTTTCTCAGTATCATGACGACATTGGTCTTTTGTTGAGCGTGGTCTCAGCCTAAATCCCAAAGTATCAGCTATCCCATGATCACACACGCCGTGCTATGTACGTGTAGTTGGTGTATTGTAAATGGACATTGTGCTAGTAAACGTCCTGAAATGTGTTTAAACGAACAACTCTTTTGTTAGTTTATATGCACTGAGACAATTATAAAACGCAACCATAAATATCTCACATAAAAAATGAAAGTCTTTAGAAGAGACTGAAGAGGACAGAGTACACTAAGTTAAAAGATCTGAGACATGCATGTTTCCAATAGTACTAAAACTACCACAGTTGGAATATGAACCAAGTTGATAGAACATGGTGGAGAATGGAAGCGTCTGGTTTGTTACAGGAAAACCCCGAGGAAAAGAAAGGAATTAATGAAAAGGTCTTGGGCAGAAATTTCAAATGAAACTTTGCAGCTTTGATTATTTAGAGTTGCTTTTTTTCTGCCCGGTCAAGAGCGCGCACCTTTTATCTGTAGAATCTGAGGACCTCATTTTAACTTTGTAATAATGACGCTTTTTTGGCATACACCTAGGCAATGCCTGCTCTCGCGATTTCATAGTGTTGTCACACAAACAGACCTAATCTTATAATACCATTCTCAACTCCCCGTTGAACACTCAGTGCCGTTGTCAATTTACAGACGCTGATTGCTAACATTCGAACAGTATATTTCACTACCCACAGCCAGACATCCATTCAACCAATGGGCGGAATGTGAAAAATGGGAAACAAATGCTTTTCTTCCAACGCACTCATAATTATAACATGACTGTAGTCGGGAATCGAACCTGAAGCGTTTTGATTTTGAGTCCAGGGTTGTAACTACTCGGCCACGTTGCACCGCTTACGTCTTTTCCCCATGGATGTTTCAAATAATCATTCCCGTTGTTGGTGTCTCATCCCTTAGTGACAAACTCCATCCAAGAGACACAAACTCCAACAGTCTCAACGGTGGAACCAGGAGGAAACAACTCATCAAGTTCTGAGGCAGGAAGATTGGAACTGACGTCAGAAGAACTATGTCAAGGGTGTTTCCTTCAAGGAGGGATTGGATTCAACCCCGACCCGTCGACCTGCAACGGTTTCGTCATGTGCTCACGTGATGCCTCAGACGGGAACTGGACCCACCACCTCATCCCCTGCCCGCCACACACATTCTGGGCCCAGGAGCTGTTGACGTGTGTGAGAGCTGAGGAGTCCAGCTGTATTGTAGGTGAGCACTACTCTAAGTCAGTTTAAAACATGCTGTTCCTTCCATAGAATATTTTATTAGGAAATCAAAGTTCAGGTTATTGCATTCCATTTAAATAGAAAATAAACCAAAATTACATGCTCTTTTTAATTCTTTGCTTTTTTTTTTTTTTTTNTGTGTATTTTGTGTTTTTGTTGTTTTTTTTTTTTTGGGGGGGGGGAACACTTTCTACTTATTCCAGTGTCTCGCTCGCCCGCCCGCCCGTCCTCCCGTCCGATAGATGACCGACGACCGACCGACCAACTAGACATGGTAAAAACATCAACTCTGTGGCAGAGGTACACAGCCTTTTCCACAATCTTACTGTTCCATCACTGCTTTCTTTATGGCAGCACTAGAACACTACTTGATCTGTTTCACACTATCTTCCTCCTCCAACAGATCAATGCAGCAATCCAACTTCTACTTTCAAGATGGCATCATCTCACCTCTTGGGATGTCAGGAGTATATACAGTGTGACGGTGGCGCAATCACACGTCATTGCTGTCCTGAGGGGCAAGTGTTCCTTGAAGGAGTCTGTCAAGATGGCGACAATGTCGACTGCCCTTCCACCTGCACTCAAGACATTGCAACTACACAGAAATGGAATGGTGAATTCAGAATGAAACTGGGATACTTGTCATGTGACTTGTCCCTACTACTGATGATTGATGTTTATTATTGTTGTTGTTCCTCAAGTCACCCCAGGCATATCTTCTGTTGTTGACATTCGTGTAGATATTTAGGCTGTTACAAGAGTGGAGGAAGTTAGTCTAGAGAACAGGGAATAGCGAAAAGGGTGTGAGAAGGGACTAACATTTAAGGCTTAATGATCGAAAATAGTTGAGCTCAATTTCTAACTAGATAATAATTTAGCTGTGCAAGTGAAATGGCTGTTGTTGTTGTTGCTGTTGTTATTGTGGTGGCGAACTACTATTTTAGGCGACAACAGAGCGGCCCACTCGCCTTGCTCGAATCTGTAAGTACAGTATTATATCTAACACTAATGATGATAGAGCCGATCAGAATTCTTGAAGGGTTATGTTGAAGACAAAGAAAAGCCACATAGCAACTATAACTTCATTATCATCGTTCCAGATTTGTCATGCGCGGTTAACAGACCTGTGCCCTCTGACCCCTTGACATACCAGCGATATGATCCGGGTCAAGGCTGGGTCACCATGGACTGCGCTCCTGGCACCAGTTTTAACCAGCTCGTCTGTACGTGCATTGACAAGACAGATATCATCATGCCAAGTAAGTGTAGTGTAACTAAATAAAGAAGGGCACCTGGAATACAGAGAGAATCCAACAAGATTTTCATGTATCATTCAATCAAGAGCAAGGTCACAATGCCTCAGAGTAATGCCAGACTGTGATTTTTTTTTTTTTGGGGGGGGGGG
>JAWQUT010000067.1:1517715-1530373 GCA_033807755.1 Ellobium chinense | reverse complement strand
GGGTGGAAGAAAGGGGGGCGGGTAGTTAACAAAAGCTGAGATTGTATCGAGAAATATACTCAGTTCAGTTCTGCAATTATTAGTAAGGCCTTTCTGATCAATTCAGAACATATTGTAGGCCTATACATGTAGACTTGTAACTTTACCCAAGGTCATGGATTTAGGACTAGTGAGCCAAAGGGTTTTATACTATATCGTCTCCCCGTGAACATATCACTGGAACCCCGGTAATATCATGAATTATGCGGATGTCGTTTTACAGGGTGGGGAAGGATGTCGGCGCGACGAGGTAGATAAGGCGCTCTAGCATATCGTCACTCTGCTAAAGAAATGGCTTTAGTTAGATTTAGGCCATTTTTACACAAGATTACCATGTTGTTTAGGACATCAAGGCTGATGTTGATAAATTAAATAAATTAAAATGCCTCGATGTTCAATGTTTTTCCTGTAAAAATTGCAGTTGCGAAGATACACGCCGAACCTTTTTGCCTTAAACTTAAAAATGTTCCTTTTCGTCCGTTCAGAAATGTCAAAAATGACTCAAGCCATTCTCGCAGCAACGAGGCCATATCAACGCCTACATATGAACACCGAACATAATAGTTGGGGTGGAGAGTAGGCTATGTTGCAAAAGAAACCTGTATGTCAAAGGTCAGACGGAAAGGTCTATTTTGGTGTGGAATTTTAATGTTGCTAAACTGCAAGCTAACGCAATCGGTCTCGCTGGCTGCATACCATGTACTGTATACCACCCTCTTCCCCTCCCACCCATAACGACGGTGTAGGTGTTCTTGTGTTGTGCGTTTGTACAGAGTTTGGTACTTGATAAATGAGATTCAGAATTGAATGAAGTCATTCACTGACGTTACCGGCAATCCGTCTTACGAAAGGAATCGAGGATTCGCAATAACGAATCGTTCGGTATAATCCACTTTCTTATTATGATATATCTGATGAATGTGTTATTGACAACAACGAATAGCCTACTTGCGTGTATGTCAAGTATGGAGATTGTGAGATGTCATTGTAGTTAAAGGTCAGTGTATGTCTGGTATGGAGACTGTGAGATGTCATTGTAGTTAAAGACCGGTGTATGTCTAGTATGGAGACTGTGAGATGTCATTGTAGTTAAAGACCGGTGTATGTCTGGTATGGAGAGTGTGAGATGTCATTGTAGTTAAAGACCGGTGTATGTCTGGTATGGAGACTGTGAGATGTCATTGTAGTTAAAGGTCAGTGTATGTCTAGTATGGAAACTGTGAGATGTCATTGTAGTTAAAGACCGGTGTATGTCTGGTATGGAGACTGTGAGAGTGAGATGTCATTGTAGTTAAAGACCGGTGTATGTCTGGTATGGAGACTGTGAGATGTCACTGTAGTTAAAGACCGGTGTATGTCTGGTATGGAGACTGTGAGATGTCACTGTAGTTAAAGGTCAGTGTATGTCTGGTATGGAGACTGTGAGATTTCATTGTAGTTAAAGGTCGGTGTATGTCTGGTATGGAGACTGTGAGATGTCATTGTAGTTAAAGGTCGGTGTATGTCTGGTATGGAGAGTGTGAGATGTCATTGTAGTTAAAGACCGATGTATGTCTGGTATGGAGACTGTGAGATGTCATTGTAGTTAAAGGTCAGTGTATGTCTAGTATGGAGAGTGTGAGATGTCATTGTAGTTAAAGACCGGTGTATGTCTGGTATGGAGACTGTGAGATGTCATTGTAGTTAACGACCGGTGTATGTCTGGTATGGAGACTGTGAGATGTCATTGTAGTTAAAGGTCAGTGTATGTCTAGTATGGAGAGTGTGAGATGTCATTGTAGTTAAAGACCGGTTTTTGTCTAGTATGGAGACTGTGAGATGTCATTGTAGTTAAAGGTCAGTTTATGTCAAGTATGGAGACTGTGAGATGTCATTGTAGTTAAAGGTCAGTGCGGGGTTTAAAAGAAGAGGAAATGTATCATGGGACATTTCATTACTTTGAATTCAGTTGCACACTTTATAGTATTTATACTGGTCAAGTATTTTTCCAAATTTTACACGCACAAAAAAAAGATTTCTTGATGTACTTTTAAAGTGTATTTCATACAGTTGTAGATCACCTGTTTACTGCTCTTCCCAATGTTACGATACAGAAATTGATTTAAGAGCGTCATCTGCTGGAAGTATGAAAGCAATCTATGTGAGTCAAGGCTGTGATGACGGTCATTATTTATAGACAGGGCTAGAATTCTCAAGGTAATCATAGGATGACACAGTTTTAAGTATGGTCAAAGTCTGTTCTATCGTCAATAATTCAACTTGTATGCAATGAACATTGGAACTTACATATGCAAATCCACTGATAGTGTTTAATAGTGCTACTTACCGACTGCAAATTTAAATGCTATGGTCATGTTGCATCTACAAAACTTAAAAAACATGTCTAAAGTGAGCTTCTTCTACGTTGATTTTAAATGCGAAATTTATTTGAGCCGTAATAAAAGTACAGTATCGAGATCAATGAAATTCACAACAATTAGGCTTAGACTAAATCGTAAACTGGTCGCCCAAAACATCACCCCAACTTCGCTCAAACTCTTCAGGTTCTTGGACTTGGAATAAAGCGAAGCAGTTTAATTTGTTACTCTGGTCACTCACGATTCAGAAACAGCACATGGACATCATCAATGGTGTGAAGTTCCGGTGGCATATTTTGTTGTCTGTTGTAAAATCAAAAAGAAATGTGCATGATGGATTCAGTCAGTTAGCACATTTCTGAGATGCTCTGACTCTACAATAATAAATTTCGGTTTATATTTGAAGAATAAATTACAAACAACCAAAACTAATCGATCAAGTCAAAGTTTGTCAGAAAGTTACTGAACTAACCTGACATTCAGCTACAGCTGCCCTGATACTGGAACAGTTAGAATTTTTGGTGTTGTTTTTTTTTCCTAAGTTTCACTAACCCAGCTCCATTACTGCGCTAATTGTCGTGCCGTGCGACGGAAGTTGAAACCAGCACGTCATTGTCGATGCTGTCTTAGGTGTGATTTGGGAGCTATGTTGCCACACTGATCTTGTGCTTTTTCCCCAACAGCGCGGCGTGAGTGATTTTTGCCTACACTATTTTACAAACCACGTTGAAGCACGTTTAGTAGGACAAAAATCCTACACTGTGACTGTTTAAAAGAAGACAATCGGGAATTTTACTCACTTTACCCTACATTTCACGATTTTCTTCACGCATTTATGAAAAGTGATTTTTTTGTTCCTGGGTAAGAAAATTTACCCCACCGTAAAGGAAAATCTCTTAGAGTGACAACAATGGCTGGCATATACCGGTAAGGAATGTGTGTGTTGTCAGTGAAGGTGAGTATTTTATTGTCCCTATTGAAGTCCGTGTATGATCACGTTCTATTAATTAGCCAATGGACATTGGTGACAGTTTTGGAATTCCTGTGCGAGCTCAATATGAAAAAAAAAAATATAAAACCGTACCGATTCTATGAATGATTAGGTCTGTTAGTGCCACTGAATTCGTTCTATAACATACGAGTTTTATCCAAACTTATTCCTATAGGAAAGGAGATTTTTCGAACCGTTTGACAAGGGTGTATTGAAATGGCTTCAGTGCGTCTGAATCAGCCTTTATGTGGGAGCAATCACGGGGCTGGTTGTCACACGTTCACACAAAGACATAGCACATGTGCAGCACCGTCAGCACCGCCCAAAACGTCCTCCTCCCCCAGCCCCCTTCCCCAGCCCCATGTCACATGGAGCATGTGTACCCCATGAGGTCTATGTTATCAGTAAAACTACAAACATTAACCCCTTGAAGACCAAGCCGACATGGGATTACCCGATAACCCGTAGCAAGGCGGGGCGGCCATTATGCTGCAGTTTATTACAAATCCATGGACTGGTCAGTCAGCTACTGGGCAGTGAGGGCACAAACCATGCAGGTTGGGACGGTACAGATGTCTCCTTTTCGCCCCCAAGTCTCAGTGTGGTTGGAGGTGCAGGTGCAAGTTATCAGTGAGAGCAATGCCTGAATGTGTCAATATTTTCTTGGTGTGTGGCAGTGAACTGGGCGGACATGACGTGAACGGGCTGGTGAAAGTTTTACTTTTCTGTTTACTTTTATAATTATCTTGTGAATGTGTTGTCGTTCTTTTAATGCTGTATCCACCTTCCGGTAATGATCTATTTTTAGCATTGTGGGATTATTTTAAACTTTCCTTTTCGTTTCATTATCGGTTCCGTTTCAATCGTTTTACACAGCAGTGTTCTGTTTCATGACAATATTATTATGGTGAGATGTTTGTGCTATGAAATATTTGTATCTTGGAAGATAACCGGTACAGGTAGCTGTAAATGCTGACATGACTTTTATACGTGAGACTTTTGTAAGAATTACGGTAGAAGTGATTTTTATAGCAAAGACTTAATTTTCGCGAATTTCGCGACTTCAGCTTGACTTGCAAAAAAGTTAGATTTATAATTGTTCAAGGGACTTATTTCTAGTAAACGGATTTTCTAGTAACTCTCCCTCACTATTTAGCCATATTCGATTATGTATGTGTTTCTATCACTACAAAGGAAAGTTGCCAAAGACTTTGTAGCGATAGTCTTGTAACGTCACGCTTGATTACCCTAGACTTTTGCGCTCCTAAACACACGAGTAGACCATCCTACAGTACCATCATGCAGTGCCATCATACAGTACCATCATACAGTACCATCCTACAGTACCATCATACAGGACTCGTGACAACAGCGACTGTAGGTTCTAATTCAAGACAGGAGCCGAGGATTTCCCCACCATGAGCTTGGGTTAGGGCTAAGGACAGGATTCAGAACGAGACGGTACAGAATCCTAGATGACGATAATTTCTAGGGACTGTACCACGAGAGCATTTTCTTGCCTAACCCTATATCTAACCTTGTCCTTAACCCTATATTAGCTCAAAGTGAAGAGATATTTCCTAATTAAATTCTGATATGTCTCAGGTTTAAATCATGTGTGCCAAGACATCTGGTTTGAATGTAAACTGCTTAGTTTAAACAATGGTTTAAAAAATATATTTGTTCCATAAAACTCCTTCCTTCTGAAGATTTGTCTTACTTCTGGTACAAGGCTTGAATCATGGGACCAAAATGGGAAAAGAAAATAATTTTACTTGATTTCTCTTTATCAGACAGAGTTTTCTAGGAAAGAGGACACTCTGTCATCTCTAGCAGTGCGACACGTTAAAGTTCAGTTTAGGATCAGCACCAGGCGAATGAAATGGTTAGGATGTCTCTTTAATTTACATTTATTACCTAGTTCAGATTGAAATTTCTCGCCAGGAGTTATTTTTATAAGATCTACTATCACATAGTAATGTGTCTTGGATTCATTCATTTCTTTTTTTTTTTCTCACGGGAAAGAATGGTAGGACTAGAAGAGTCGTAGCTTGTCAAGTTCTCTGTTTCTTTTGACATTGAAATGTCTCAGTGCCTGTGTGTGTGGATAGTACCAATGTTATTTCGAGTAGATAACAATCTGGACTCATTTAGAAGTCTGTTCCTCTCTGCTGCTCGCGATGTCAGCATAAACGACTGCACACACCAGTACCCTGGTCCTTAACGTCTAATATCCCAGAATACTGCAGTCTGTTGTCAAGTACTTACATAGCGTGTCAAGCACTAATAGGTCGTTATTAAACTTTCATGGTCTGTATAAGTGTCATCCACCGTTCCCATGAAGTCTTCTATCTTGCAATCTATCACTGGTATTAGTGCTTGAATCCTCAGTTATCCAGCCTGACTAGTGCGAAAATGTCAAGCCAGTTAGTTGGTGCGTTGGGTATGGTGATTTCCTTTCTAGCGGACTCGGAAAAATAATGGTCTTTTTAACGGCGGTGTAAACCAACGTTTTTCACCCTTTTAGCGAAAAAATAATGTATTCAAGAGTTCTTTCTTTTTTCAGGTTTTGGCAGTTCTTGAGTATTAGCGGAGTTGGAATCTTTATAATGATGAAGAACATGAAGAGTGTAAAATACATTTTAAAAACTACAGTTAAAATCTCATTTTTCACAAAGTTCCTTTAATGCCATTGTGGGCTGATTCCTGTTTCCAGACATTCTTACTTTTGTTTGTCTGTCATCCAACAGCCGTTCAAGGACTGGAGTTTTCCTATTGTCCACCAAACCACTCCTTGTGTAAGGTGAACATCTTCACGCATCAAGACTGTAAACTGCTAAGCTGAACTCTTTGATCTTTTCTCGCTTAAAAGACAAAATTCCTGGCCGCTAAAAGATCAAAATTGGATTTTATTTTCTGTTTGAAGAGACCATGGTCCTAAAGACATCTCTCGGTTCACCGTGCATCACACAATGGTCTANGACAAAGGACTTGTTCGAGCGCAGTCAACACTGAGATGATATTATTATGTCAACAGCATCTTGCCCAACTTGTGAATAATTATTGTAGCTTCCAGAGGTGTTTCTACAGTAGGCTGAAGGCTGGAGGTTTGTGGCACTTTCCCTGATGTGCTTGCCCTCAGGCTACCCCTTCCCCCCTGAAGAACCTCTCTGCTTGTCTTCCCTCGTGCATGAAAATCGTATGTGTGTCCCCTTCCAGTATTCTGTCCTCTCACGTGGTCTCGCCCCCTCCCCCATCCCACCCAATCCACCACCTACTTCCATAAGTGAAAGAAATTCACCTCTGACCTAAGTTTGTGTTTGGCATGGTGTGTTGTCTCATTCAAATGAGATGGAAGACTCCTGGCACCAGCCGTCAACATGGAGTTTAGGCAGTTGCGATGCTGTAGTTGTTGACTCTGTCTTAAATTTCAGTGGATGCAAGTTTTTCAAGTCTGTGGGTGGTTCAAGTGTCAGTTATCCGTCCATCCTTCATTTTGTATTTCGAGGTCATTTTCAGTTGGGAAGGTTATATGATATGTTTATACCCTGTCAAAGTTAACCCTAAAATCCGCAAGTTTCGTTTTCCATCTCCATGATCTGTAATCTAATGGCGTCCATTGAACTCAGTGGGAGTTTGGATGAAACATAAACTTTACTGAAACTTATAAGACAGAATCGCAAAAAACAGAGAAGAAAACAGTTTGTGTGGATCATTCTACAATTCGTTAAAATTTTTCTTTTCTTTCTTTCTTTCTTTCTTTCTTTCTTTCTTTCTTTCTTTCTTTCTTTCGTTCCCTCCGCTCTTCATGTGTTTATCTCTCTGTCATTTATATTGGAGTCAGTGCAGTTTTGTATTGAGGATGTTATTGAATTAAAAACTTACATAAACACTTTGAATCTTGAATCATAGTAATTTTTGTCCATCTCTGTAATATCCAATGGAAGTATGACGTGTAAGAGTCGTTTTCTTTTTTAGAACACTGCGTTGGCCTCTTCACTTCCCCCAACCCCCTTCTCCAAACCGCCCACCCCCCTGCATATTTGTGTATGATCCTTCCAGCGCTAATATTTATTGCTTCTACTGAATTGCCGCTATGATGATTTTGCTGCTACTAGCATCATCTTCACGGTGGATTTCCTCTCCTACCTTCAGTATCAATCCTCCATTCAAGAATAATATACATGATTATGTTAGATCTAACTTCTTAACTTTACTTTCTTTCAATTCCAGGTACACGAATGGCCAGTCAAGTGGGAAGAGTTTAGAGATCGGTTCTCAGTCATGGAGCAAGCCTCACACTGTGTCTAGTGTCATCGACGGTGTAATGTGCTGATGCCGTTGAAAAGATCATTCTAAATCTGGGTTCGGCGAGCACAATATTCCCCCCCTGAACAAACTTTTAAACAGGACTTTTGGTGTGGATCAGATACAAAGTACTTGGAGCGAGTCCAAGAAAGATCCTCAGATTCATATTTGATGTCGGATTTAAACTTGGTTGATTAGTTTGAGTGGCTTTCTCCAGTGTGTAGGTGTTTATATTTTCCGAATCTTTATAACTGTTGTCAAAGACGGGTTTAAAAATGGAACCGTTAATCATCCTAGCTGAAAGGAATGTGCATTTCCACGGTATCTGGGTGGCCGGATATAAAGTGACCGACAGTCTCCTGAAGTCGATCGGGGCAGATCTGTTCACGAAACAGTCCCGGCCCTGCAAACTGACGCTCACGTCTGCTGGCTTGACCCTAGTGGTTCTGCCGTCAGCAGACGGGAAGGTGGCCAAGACTGACCAGATCGCCTTCAGCGACCTGCGTGATGTCACCATCAATCCCTACAATACCAAATGTCTCCAGATCGTCTACGTTGACTCCAAAACCAACAAATTTAACATTATGGCCTGCTCCAGCCCAGAAGAGCGCCATCTGTCAGCCATCTGTGGCGCTTACAAAGATCGACGAAATTTCCTCCTGCAAACTCAGTCGAAAGGTAGTGGAGGTCAGAAGCCGATGAACTGGACATTACGTCAAAAACATAGAAACTCTGTGGACGCTCATCCTGGTCTACCCAGCGCTTACACCAATGAACTCTATGTCAGAGCTAACCAAGGGGAGCCCCAGAAAATCCCTAACGGAATTGCCTCCCCTACCAATGGAGTGGGTGGGTTCAGTTACCGGCATTTCTCCGACGACAGCGAGGGTGATGGTGAGGGTGAGGGTGATGTATTTCTCACTGATGTGCAGGTGGAAGTTCATCGCGAGGAGGAGATGCTGGAGAGAGAACCCGTGGACGGGGATGGGGAGGATGAGGCTACAGCATTCCACGTGGGAATTCAGGTAAGACAGGCACGATCATTCACTGATTCTTTGTCACTGAACAAAATAATGTACTGACCACTGAACCTCTTACTACAAACATGGTTTAACGCCATCCTCTTCTTAATGGTATTAGCGGAAATACAACAGACCTTCTCGACAAAATGTTGAATTAGCGTTTTGCAGCTCCTGTTTTCAATTCAACTCCGCGAATGATTAGATTTTTTTTTTCTGTGAAGGCATCTTTGATCGAAATATTAAGAAAAACTGTAAAGACGAAAAAAAATACTTTAAACGAAACAATGAAAACGTGAATAAGCAAATGTTTCTCTTTGCTGTCAGCCCAAACTGTGAGAGAACATTGGGTACGTATTGGTGTCAAAGCATCATTTTGATTCATCGATTTGGTAACGCCCTGTTGATTACCGTTTTGAAGAAAATTATATTCGATGATAGTTATGACGTCATTTTCAACATGGAGTACTCGCGTAAAAGAAAACCACAAGCGTTTAAAGTGGTCGTCCATTGCAAGTATTACATGAGGTTTAAACAGTGTAAACTAAAAATCGGAAACATTCTTTTCGATCTCATATAATGACACAGAAGCCTCCAAGAGAAGGGAAAATGTTTATGGTCTATTTTAAGATAACGTCATTGAAAATATGCAGTCTGGAACAAAAATTGCAAAACATTGGAAATTCTCGCAGATCCAATGTTACAAATTTTTAACCTGACTGTGTTGAAAGTGGATGGGAAATTAGTGAAACTACAGCATAACCTCTGAGGGAAAATCATCTCTGTTAAATACCATATGAACTTGTGTGCATCGATAAGGACATAAGAACTGATTTTATCACGAAGACAACAATGACCGAAGTAATAATGAAATTGGTATTGCCAGTTAATATCAGTGAGCAAAATATACGCAAGAAGAGAAAATACTCAGCCGTTATCTCTACTCCTAAAGCTAAAAAGAACTCATATCTTTGTCATTGCTGCAATGTAAAATAGAATCAAACTTCGTACGTTCTTCAACAAAAGAGTTACACTGGGAAATTTGTACGAATTGACGGAATATTATGTCTCTGTTTCTCTAAATTAAACACAGTGGGGTTATTATGTCAAAATATTCCGGTTTCCCTGATTCACCACTTTCCCACAATAACTTTGTGTTCCTCAATCCTGGGTGAAACCATCTTCTAACCTCCAATTCTCCAACACTGGGAAATGTAAACCTGCCTATTGAACATGGTGTGATTATGGTGAAGACAAAGTCCTGATACACGGGTCTGCGAACAGTCGCTTAAATAAATAAATAAATACGACTTTATTTACCCCGTAGGGAAGTTGTTTTACAATGTCATACAGTGTTAAACATCTCATTCATAATACAACACATATAACAATACACATCATACATGTAAATGCATAATATTACAAATGAAATGCATAACAAAGTCATTGCTGGTCGACAGCGGTGCAGCGCCCTGGTCCCCCAGCTCTAAAGCCAGGTACTCATTTACACCTGAGTCGAGTGAGGAAATGGAAGCGAAGTGTCTTTCCCAAGGACACTACAACGTAAACCGTCCAGCTCGCGAGTCAAACACATAAACGTTTGCAAAAAAAAAAATAAATAAGCTCCAGTCATGGAGTTAAGGGAGAGTATAGCAACTCCTACTACAAACCGGATCAATGGTAAAAACAGACGATTTTCTATCCTTGACTTGTGTTTATAGTACACTCAACAATCTTTGAAGTTGCCTCGTTACATTTTTCTCTCTGACATGGCAATGTCACTTTTATTAATACGTGGGTCATAAATATCTTCGTGATAAAATCGACTACCATCTTTTCCACGAAGTACAAGTTTGCATGACGATTAAAGGACATTTCGCTGAGAGATCATGTTGTATTTTCGCAAATATCCGAACTACCATCAATATTTCAAGGCAAAAAAAAAAAAAATTGCAACATCATCGCTAAGAGAGAAACGTATATTATTTTGCACTTTTTATTTATGATTTCACATTTGATAGTCCTTTTTAAATGCCGCTTTCTTGAAATCTAGATATTAATTTTGCCTCCTGGAAACTTCTTTCCATCAAATCGAAAAGGTTGTTTACGGCTTTTTCCTTCATTTAGGCGCTTAATTTGATGTTGATACCACCGTTAAAAGCATTATAAGGTTTTCTATTGTGCAAATCCGCCATACTGAAAACGATGTCATAAAGATCTCTCTGGAGTGATGGAATCTGTTATTGTTAAATAATTTGATTTTCGAGGCGTTAACAGTCGATGGTGTAAAAATGGTGTTTTAGTTCTAAAAGCAACTTATCAAAGTTCAAACTTGACCTGAACATGAGACACTTTTCCCGTCAACGTAGGAGTTGTTTAGTGAGCCTTCTGCCGCTTTCAAGTCTTAAAACAGACGTGTGAAAAGAATATCTTGTAAGTACCTGAGTCAACTGCATTTGGTTTCGTGAATGCAGCACCTATTATGATTATTTGAGGAAGAGGTTTTTGTACATTGAGATGTATATAGGTTGCATGTAAACTCTCACTGACATGGTGCTGTGTGCTGCCCTAATAAAATGATGTCATATCTACTGTGAAATGACTACAACTACAAGAAGATGCTACACGTCTCCTGAGACATACATATATAATCTCATTTTTGTATGAAAAATAAATCCAGCTGATAGTATGTCAGAGTGACATTTCACTCAAATATTGGCAATGTAAAAACACAAGTCTTTCTAATACAAAGCCAGCGGTACTTTCAAACTCATCGGCTTAAAATATATGTAATTTGGTAGCAATGTTAGCGAGTTTAATATAAAATGTATTTATTTCGCATGAAGATTTTACATCTTCCTATCAGACCTAAGAAAATGACGTCATGACGTCTCAAAACAACCGTCCAATGTGGTTTTACTTTTAAAACTCAGTAAGACGTCAAGAAGAAAGTTTGGTACATAAAAAAAAGTGCTTTGATACCAACAATCAAATTTTTCCACTTTTTTGTTGAAATTATTCACTTTGTTGATGTCTTTGTTGCTGATCGATTCGTATGATCCTTGACATAACAGTGTATAGCATTATGACACAAAAATCGGAAAGTGAAAAACTTCACATACATTTTTGAAAATGAACTTTCCTCCAATCTTCTATACCATCTGTACAGCTACCATCCTATATTCATGATTACAGTAACTGCCATGGCACTTTTAAGAACTGGACATTTTTTCTTTATATTTTATGACCCACAGCGTTCAGACTGTCATTGTTTGGTACATAGAGGTTGAACAGAATGGAAAACATTGGGAACCTTTTCAGTCACAAAAATGTATTTGTCATAGTTTGTTTTCAATTCTGCGTGCTAAAATGTGCTGAGATAATGATCTATAGTCTAATGCTATTTTTACTTTTACACATTCACTTTTCTCCAATGAAAAATATGAATGAATTCATCGAAGTCATATATTATTAATTAATGCGCACAATAGTTTTCTTAAAACTCAAAAGGTTAACATTGAAAGATAAATAATTACATGGCTTCTCTTGTCATTTTTTTCAAGTAGACATATATCACAGAGGGCGCAGAATAATGAGGGGGAATATATTATATTATATAATGATGGGATTAACCGATCCGCAAAAATAAGAATAGATGGTTGAAAGTGGTGGCAGGGAAATATGCCAAAATGACGTGCATTTTAATGGTACTAGACTAGTACTGAAAGGTCAAGAGACGAGAGCCCTCCACAATAGCAAGGTAATACTGCAAGTGGAAAAAAAAATCAAAATTTTTCCTGTGGGCAGTTACGGGATAGACTATAGATTCACTCGGAGATCTGGGAATGTTGTAAGAGTTTCCTTATTGTCTACTTCTTGTACTGACGTCATGTACTCTTACTTCAGATTTATAGAGGGAATAGTTATCTCTACATATCCTCCCC
>JAWQUT010000067.1:1507779-1515279 GCA_033807755.1 Ellobium chinense | reverse complement strand
AATCCCTGTGCGTGCATTAAATTTGACATAAAACAAAGCCCGATGGGTCTCTCAAGTATGATTTAGTTTTAAACTTCTTGCATTTAGTAAAATAGTCATAGATGTTACCGCTGTCTATCATAAAATCTCTCTTCCTGTCCTTAATCACATTAAAAAATAATTGATAAACATCTATCCTTCCTTCCATAGCATCTAACCAGTCTAGTCCTGCCTCATACAATGTGTATTGTTGATATTGTTACAAAATTTCCAACAACAGACGTGGGTGATGCTGTAAAGTTCATCGAGCAACATCTTCGTCAGCCTGAAATTACTCATATTGAGTACTCTGTCAAAGTACTTGATTCTAACTTTAGATATATTGTTTCCGTGATATCCTCCCACCCAAGTTCTTTAAGAATAGTTTTTCTAGAAACATTAAAATTCTATTAACATTTTCATTCTTTGATTAAATACATTTTATAGCTGCTATTTTTCTATTATAGATCAGTTTCAAATACTTTTCAATGTGGTAGGTGAATCTCAAATTCCTTTGGATATATACGCCCAAATACTTGTATTCTTCACATTCTTTAATCGAGAAATCACCAAGTGACCAACGTTTTGAAGAAGTACATTTTTCCCCTACTATCAATACATTTTACTTTATTTAATTAAAAGTTATTCCCCATTTCTTAGCGAATCTTACAGAAGCATCGAAGCATCTTTTGTAAGTTCATTTCTGTATCAGCTGTTAGGGTAATGTCAACTGCGAATAATAGGGCATGTATAAAGCTATTTGCAATGTTAATACCTAAATATTCNTATATATATCCTCACTTGCAAAACATGACTTAAAAGAGTAGTTAAAATTTAGAGCTATTAAATTCACTCCGATATTGTCATTAGATGAGATCTAAAATTCTACATCAAATGGAAATACGGATACAGACATGATAGCGTATAGGTTACATACAGCTGGTCGGAGTGAACAGTCCATCTATGTGTTCTCAAATACGGCTGGACACATTCCAGTGAAATGTTGTTAATGCTGTCTTGCTCTATTTCTTCAGCTCTGTAAACGCACACTCGATTTTGAAACAGGATACTATGCTTTATCATACAGTATATGATAATATGTGGGATACGCCTTTATGCATCAACACGGACTAAATATAAACGACTGTATTAGTGTTTTATTTACTGGCATAACTTTCACAGGAGGAGCACACCAGACCTTTAGCTCCTTAACTCTGTGGACCTTGTGTTCAACACAAAATGCTTTATTGGGGTCTGGTTCAGAACATAAACCTGCACGATATAAAACTGCACGACTATATTTACACACTTGACAGCTACGATAGTTCAGCAACAGGAAGAATGAAATAGGAAGGAAGGAAAGAAGAGAGACAGAAAACAAAGAAGGACGGAAGAAAAAATAAACCGGTTTTAAACTGAAGACACTAAGTCTGAACTAAGTCTGTATAAATAGCTATAGTGGAGAGTTTTTTTAGGAGGCTGGAAATATTAACAAATAAATTTAAAATCAACAACCTCCTCCTCGCACTACTGAAAATAACAATTCACCTTCCCGAACCAGCCAAACAGGACAAACAATGTGTCAAACTGAGAGTCTGCAAGGGGAATAACTCAGTATTGCCTGTAGTCACTCATAAACAAGCGCTGTGGCTGTAAAGAGGAGCCCTACCATCTTATGACAAAAAGGCTCATATTATGCACTATAAATCATTGTCCATCTGTGCCTTTTTGTCATAAGACGGTAGAACTGCTCTGTGGAATAACAATAACAACAACAATAACAACAACAATAACAATAACCTTGTTAGCTCAGGTGCAGTGAGCATACAGCAAAGAGTATACAGAGGAGTAAATAAGAAAAGTGATTATCAAAAAGTTTTCTTTCAGCTTTCAGAAAAGGTGATTTTAAAATATCTTATACCTATGTCAACGTGGTTCCAGTCGATGGGTGTCAGGTGGCAGTTTGGTGTTTCACCCCAGTATACCGGTAAAATCACGTATCAACGTCGCTTCAATTTGAATCGTGATGTGTAAGTTCTGGAAGTTGGGTCACTCTTTGAAATTATTTAATGTCTTGTGAATGACATGACAGAACCGCATTACTATATTTTGTTACGTCTTAAAACTATTTCATCTGCGTTTAACTTTGAACCGTCACATCCATGAAAACGTTTGTGGCCGAATTAAAATGCTCAAAATTGAATAATATACACGTTCTTGTATATGGTTAGTTAAAATGAAAATACGGTCCTATTAATCTGACTGCTGAAATTTCGCTATACTCAGTAATTCATCAACATCAAGCTGACAATACACCGAAAGCCCCAAGTGGTGCTGTTAAACATTTTTACTACCGGTATCCAAACAGAGCATGCCTAGGGCAGTCGTCGGCTAGTGGTGCTGTGACATGGTGAAATTGTGCAAGCAGGTGTGAGTGGCGCTGTTGCATGGTGTATTGGTCTGCGCGGGTGCACATAGATCCTGACCAATAAAACAGAGACGCATGACAATAAGAGAAAATAACCGATTTAGGGAAACAGAATTTATGGAACGGCGTTTCTCCAAAATTCGATCTGTCAATTCTGAATGTTTTTGAAAAGGGAAATAATGTACAGACAAATGATCTTCACACATATAAATGTTTATTTTCTCTTAAATAATATAATTCAAATATATAATCCAGAGTTTAAGCTTAGTTTTGATTTAATCTAATTAATGCAGAAACACATTCCTCAGTGCCCAACTAGTTAATAATATTGCAGTCATCAAGTTTTGGTAAAAAGGCAGTCTTCATTCGTTTCCTGCGTTTACCAGAATATGTTTCTGAGTTCGAAAGTAGATTTAAATGACACAGAATAGTGTGTACACAACTTTCACTGGACCCTGTGTTAGGATGTCAAGATAAGAAAAGAGAAACAAAGTAAACAATTGTCTCAGAATGGAAAAAAAAAAGGTTGAAAATATACGCACTCAATTGTCATCGAAAGTTTGAAGAATGTTGTGAATATTCATGATCAGATTTACAATGTTATATTTTCTTCCTCAAACTTTAAACGATATATTTGAGTTCTTTTTGCCCGTAAGTAGCTTAGCATACGATCCTCTAGTTCCCACAGGAACGTAGAATGTAAACATAGCAGAAATACTGTAACATAAAACGTGTATCAGATTGTTCTACGCCAGCGATAATGTAGTTTTAAGCAAAATACGCCCATAACATTTACATTCTGGGCATTGACTCTATTTCTGGACACCGACAACTCCGCTCCTCAACACATTATGTTATCTTTCCTAACATACAGAGGCGTCTTACAAAAACTCTGCGAGGTGTTTCTTCCAAAACTTTGAATTAAAAATCACTTAATTTATCACTGCTGATAACCTCCTACATGCAGATATTGATCTAGACATCTCACATGGCTCATGTCATTATGTGGATCGGGTGGAGCATGTGTAAAGAACCAACTGGGATGGCCATTTTCTATGCTTTGACACAATAATCCGCCCTCAGTCTGTCAAGCCCGGGCTGCCGATGTGGCAAAACTGACTGATCCCATGTGAGATCTTTTTGGACTTGTTTACCAGGTGAAATAAAACTGGGATTTGAGAAGTCTGGCTTTACCCTTGGTTAGAGAAATTCTACGACAAAATTTGCGAGTAAGATTTACCGTTCTTAATCAATCAACTTCTGTGACGTTCACTTCCGGTTTGACCAAAATAGAAGTGTGATTGCGACATCAAATTTCGCTTCCGATAGTGAAAGATGCACCAGCTAGTAAAGGCGATTGTGAAAGACCATTATTATTAGCCACTTTTAAGCCTTCGACAGGGGAAAAGTGAAAAATGGATTTAATGATTGTTTGAGCTGTTCCTTGGAATGACCGGATGGCCGTGCGTGCATAACTAAGAATGATCCATTGATCAGAAAGGCGACAGAACCTTGCAAAATTTCACAGAAAGGTTATAGAAGCCAAATGAGCTTGGGTCATTAAAAAAAAAAATTCTTTTTGAACCACAGGAACGTTCTGAGATGGCCAAAGCTAGTCCGCAGGTCTGGTGTCACCAAAGCTTATACTGTTTACAGTGGAGATTCGTCATTTAGATTTGTCGCATTTTGGCCTTCTTCTGCAGATCACAGGCCGCATTGGAAAACACTGCTTGCAATTGTTGCTTTTTACAAATTCAAGACTAAATTTCACAACTTCTGCGGTTTCATGTTATACGAGTATTTCGACACAATGGACAGATTTTATAATCTGCTACTATTGACTCTGATAGTTCAATTTTTTTTTACTATTTATGCTCCTGCAACCTAAATTTTAATTTTCCTCCGGAAGATTTGTTCTCTCGTCATGATTACAGCCAAATTACGCAGGTATAAGAAACGGGCGTATTATTTTCTAATTATTTTTTTCTTCTTGCTATGACCAAGCTCGTAATGTTCAGCTGTCATGTATGGTTGTCAGATTAACACCAATGAAAAAAACAAGTTGTTGGAGATTTGCGACTTCAAAGAAGTTTTGATTTGATGTACATCGCCTACGCGCACGTATATGTGTGTGTGTGTGTGTGTGTGTGTGTGTGTGTGTGGTGTGTGTGTGTGTGTGTGTGTGTGTGTGATTGAGTGTGTGTGTGTGTCTGTGTGTGTGTTTGTGTCTGTGTCTGTGTCTGTGTCTGTGTGTCTGTGTGTGCAGAGAACGGAAGCCACCACAAAAGTGACTTTTATCAATGACTATAAAGTTACTTTAAGGCTTCTTTGTATTGCCATGTATAGTTCGAGTTTAAAACCGGTTTCTCCCTCCCACCAGCCAGGCCAAAGTAAGTTGCTGACAGTCTAAACTGGGCGGCTGGTGTTGGTGTTGTTCGAGCGTTACATGGATCACTATTGCGCAACCANGTGTGTGTGTGTGTGTGTGTGTGTGTGTGTGTGTGTGTGTGTGTGTGTGTGTGTGTGGTGTCAGTTTTTATTCTGTATGCCATATACGTGGTGTAATGCGTGTGTTATGATTTCATCTATATCTTGCGTGCAAGGAATTTATTCGCGAGTGTATTTAGATATCTGTAGTTTATGTCCAGTGCAATAAATAGTCACTATCACTTTTATGTTAAAAAGATGATAAAAGAAGTATTGCCAATGCTATGACAAACATTGTATACACAGAGAGACTAACAAGTGTGTAAAAAGTGTGGGAGTCTAGTATTGTTGCTTGGAGAAAAGTGTTCGGGTCTAAAGACTTTGCAGGTCTACCTTAGACACCTCCGAAAGTATAAAGTCTCCAATTACGTCTACGTGGAGCACAGGGGGTGACAGACCTCAAAAATATGGTGCGTAGAGAAAATCCCAGGAACTAAGAGGTAGTCTATTCTACATACATAAACTACACACCTCTTGCATGGTTTTTAACTACAGTAGAAAATATGGTACAGTTTAAAAGTTTTACAATGATATAAACCCACTTTAAATCTACTATTTGTTGGTTTTTAAGGGCTAGCGCAATGCCTTTACTCTAGCAAGTTTCGCAGTGATTTGAGCAGGAATTATGATTCTAGACCGCATTCAAAATTGAAGCTATTTTTTTTCTCAGTATTTGTCTCGTCTCAGCCCACGCCAAATTTACGTGCATATTATTTGTATCAAGCAGTTCTTCACCACAGACTATTCAGTTCTCTTCATATTTATTTTTTCCTTCCAGATCTTATCGACATTCCCATGTGCAGTGCCATGTCAGGAAAGCCTGCATGGACGCGATATTCACTTTGGCATGACAGGATGTTGTTTCGGCAGTGTAAGCTTCATTAGAATTGGCCGGACTTGGCAAAAAAAATGAAATAACGCCCAACTTTAGGGGAAACAACCCTTTCAGGTCATCGGGGGACACCAAATTCACAAGTGGAACATGCTTGGCACAAAATGAAAACATTTGTCCATGTCGTCACGTTCATTCTACATTCGTCTTAGCCATTCTTGGAAGTTTCAGAAATTTAACACTCTCAAACTGTTGCATAAAGCAAAATAATGAGCCAGGGCTGCGTTTCTCTGACCTTCTTTGACGTCATTTGAGTATGAATTAACGTCATTGTGAGTATGAAGGGGCGGTCTCATGAATAGCGGACTTCACTCATTGGCTATATCGCCCATATCATACCCAAAATGACGTCGATTCATACTCGAAGAGGGAAACAAAAAAGCATCCCAGATGTGGGTTAGTTTGTAAAATTGGGATAATTCTAATAACGAGTCAACACTCTACATATCATTAAACGACGCAGATCATCAAAAAATGACTTGGGCGAATGCGGAATGAGCGTGACGTAATGGTAAGTCGATTCCAGCAGCGACAAAAATGTTGGGCCACACACTAACTCGAAATGATTCATTTTATTATTTAATTGATAATATCTTACTCCAGTCCAGTTTTTACATAAGCTTCTGTCTGTTCTCTTGCCAGACTAATGTCGGAGATGACCATTCCGAGACGGCGTCTATCCAGTCTAGCAGTTCCTTCCGGTCTCTGCGGGATAACATCTATACTCTGACTGAAGATATGAAGGCCATTAAGTACATGATAGAGACCTCGACCGGTATCAGTGCGGAGGAATACTACAGGCGGAGGGATATGCATGGAAACAGGTGAGACTTCCTAATTGTTTTTACAATAGCCAGTTGCTCTTTGCACACGGTACTGATTTGAACTCTTGTTCACCCCGGAACTCCGTAAAATTTCCGTAAGCAAGATCCCAGGACACTCCTACCTACAGCTTCATTTAAGGTTGGGCATTGGGTTGGGAATGAACAGGTACTATAATTATGTATGTTTTATCTAATCCTGCTTCCAACCCTAAACCAAGCGGAAGTGTCCTAAAATAATGCTCATGATGGAAGTCAGATGAACGCGGTGCTAGTGCCAGGTAGTGTAAGTATACGTGAAGATTTAAGGTTATGCATGAATTAAGGGCAATCTCATCGCCGCTGTCTATTAAATGTCTATGCTGGTGATTAGGGGCAGGGGTGAAACCCCGGAAGTTTGGCAGATTTCGTAAACAAAGTCGAGGAGCTGACACACAGCAGAATTTAAGCACGCTGATTGGCTGAAGAGATAACGTGTCCTATGCATGATGAAATCCTCAATGTGTGCTTTGTGAATATACCGCCCATGTTGACGTGAAAGGAGGTAATTCCCAGACTGGGTCAAAGGTTAATTTTATGAGCAGCTTGTCGACATGGTCTAGTTTAATCATTGTATTAAACTTCATGATCAAGCTCAAAGACTTAAGAACATAACAAATAAATGAGAAGAAAGGTCTATGTTTCTTCCTCTCAAGAAAGAATTACGATTTCGTTTCTCTTTAAACATCGGTGTGGTCGAACACACCCTTGTACAGCAACACGGACGATATGAACAGCAGATACACACAATGTCTGACATATTTTAAATTACATCTCTGCACCATACGTTTTCTTCCCATGTAAATTTAATTTTT
>JAWQUT010000067.1:1492779-1502779 GCA_033807755.1 Ellobium chinense | reverse complement strand
CCACGAGGATAGATCGCCTCATATTTGAAGATTGCATACTCTCTGATCACTTCGTTTCTCACTACAAGCCTAAGATGTTGTGTGGTATGTTATGCCGATCTTGACCATTACCCAAACCGTTTCTCTGTCTCTGTAATGAGCATGGAATCACATCGTCGTATGTCGTATGGAGCAGTGACAAAATGCTGTGATAAAGTCTGTCTTACTTATATTGTCACACCTCGGTGTTTTTTTCTTGTCTGTTTGTTTTGTTTTGTCAAATTCGCAATAAGAATGCAGTTTGTCATGTTGTTTTTTTTTAGTGACATAAAAGGGATGAATGTTAGATTCGTCTCAAATTGGGACTCGCACATTCCACGAACAGCCAATTTTGCTCAATTCCAATGCACATAATCAAAACTTTCGCTTAAAGCAACCACTTTTTCAGATAACCGAATATCATATTTTTTATTAAGGCTTAATATTTATTAGATAACCGCATCTCCCGTTAATCGCAAATTTTTTAGGCTTCCGTGGGGCTGCCATTAAGCAGCAAGGATTGTGAATTGTAAACACAGTGATGTCTGGATGGACCGCCTGATTATGCTCAATTCTCTTGTATAAAGAAACATGACGTAGAAAGTTTGTATAACTCGTATCCATGTGTGGGATTTCAGCTGGTGAATTTTAAGTGCGTGTTGTTTGTTTTCACCGTCTGAATAAAATATTGCTTAAAATATTCTTTGTGGCTCTCACAATTAAGGTCATTATGAAAATTGAGGATTGTAAGTAATATCAGTAAACATTCAAAGGATACTAGTTAGCTATATTGTATATTATATAATATAATTATGTTTTATGGAACACGGTTGTTATTGTTGTTGTTATTGTTTTATTGTTTGGCTTTATGGCGTTAATCCCAGCTATTTGTGTTCATCTTCTGAACAGGTCGCTGTGGGATTGGCACTGTCCAGTGTTATTACAGTCACTGTTGTTGTTGTTGTTGTTGTTGTTGTTGTTGTTGTTGTTGTTGTTTTTTGTTTTCCATGGAATGAGTATCTGTACCATTGGGCTTAACAAGAATTTAATATCGGAATATTATTGTAGAAAATCGTCGAGGAGAACATCAAGTTTTTAACCGTACAGAACAATAACAAACGAGAGGGTCTTTACTTACAGTCGATATTATCAATATAATATATCTGCCGTGCACAAGAAAACATCTATGCTGCTCTAGTCATTGCAATATTCACCAAGTCGATCAAACTTAATATGGTAAAAGCGCTTCTGCCATTAAAAAAAAACAAAAAACTGCAGTTAGGGCCTAATGTTTTTCGTTTCTGATAAATATTGTACTTTATTGTCATTTCGTTAAAATGTCTCTTATTAATATTATTTTTACGTCTTATTATTATTTATTGTTATGGAGATAAAGGGACTTTTCTGTTAACAGGTAGTTTTCACCGTATGTCTTTCTGATCCAGTCACCTCCTTTCCTTCTCACTGATTCCAAAGTCTGGATTGTGAAGCGGCGTTATGTTCAAAGTAAAATCTCTCTCAGTGTGGTACAGAGAAAGGCCCAGACTAAAATTAAAGCCCTCTTTGAGCCCACATGGATTATGAAACGGATAGTTGACAAAAACGTTTAGAGTGTTGCACTTCAAGTATAAATGCCTTGTTTGCATGAGAAGACACACACGTATTTCTTTTCAGTATGTTTGATATGCTGATGTTGTCGCTGGCTTTGTTATTATTCTTGTTATAGCTGTTGGTGGTGTTGTTATTGTTGACGATGATGAAGTTGATTGGGATTTTTTGTTCTCGCTTCCGTAGGATGGATAGTGTCAGCGAAACCTGTAGTAAGTTGGTCTAGGCGAGGGAATATCATAATTTATTATACTCATGGCTTTTATTTGCCAATATATAATTTTCATCTTAATGTAAACCATTTTACTAGCTCCATATTGTATGTGAAATCCGAGTCATCGTTGGTGCGTTTGACTCACAGCTTGTAGCGAATGTTGATCATGTTGTACTCACTGCACAGGGAAGAAAAAGAAATCCATTTTGATGTTGTTTTTTTTAACTTTCTGTAAATTTTGTTCTGGTTTTTAGAGCCAGGAGAGTGTGTAGAACTGATAGGAGAAGGACAGAAAAAAATATGAGAGAAACACAAAGAAAACAAGAGGGAGAACGCTGGAAAAAATATTTATCGTTTTAAAAACGTAGCTTCAAGTGGAAAAATACAATGGAACTCTGATAATACAATTATTGTTTGGACTAAGTATTAGAGTGAGTGCTCCCAGAAGCTTTGAGTGATCCAGAACGCTTTTATATGCAAAAAAAAGCGATCGGGACTTTTAAATGGATGTGTGCTAAGCAGGGAAATGTGTTGAGGGATAGTTGTGTTAACCAAATTTCATTGTTGTATTTTCACTCCATCTTTAACTAGGCACAGTAAGGTATAAGAAATAAACACCACAGAAGAAGAAGAAGAAGAAGAGAGAGAGAAATAAGAGAAAAACAGAATAGGAATTTGATTAAAGCTTTGAAAATAGTCGACATTAGAGTCTGTTGAATTATCTGCCCTTGCAATTATGTTTTTATTCAGTCCACCGTATAGAGAGGCTGAGAAACGAGCAAGAGTGATGTCAAAATGTAACAAGAAGAACGTCGTATGTCGTATGTTCATAAAATGAAACATAAAGTGATTTATGGCAAAGTCTCAAGGCTATCAATCTGTGGTGCCGGCTACCAATGAGATAAGCCAGGAAAATGTGTCGGAGTAAATCAGATGGGAAGGTCAAAAATATAGAACTTCACTAGCTGCACCACTTCAGAATAGAGGGATTATTTTTCACTGCAGTGTTGGCTTCAAGGACCATCTCGCCCGGAAACAGTTTGTAGAAGAGAGTTTAAGACCAGCTAAAACGCCACTGGAAACATAAGTTTCATAAGAAATCAAACCGTCTTACCGTAAATGTACTTTTACCCGTGAAATCTTCTCGAGGCTGTGCGGAAACGTTTGATATGTGTCATGTCGGTCCTTAATGGGTATAAAGGGAAGATGTGGTATAAAGGGAAGATGTAGTATGAGAGAAATTGCAGGGAGACACACAGAATCTACACTGCACTTAAGAGAATCCGATAGTGAGACCTTTTGCATTTTTGCGCGTACGCGAGAATATGGAAAAACTCGAGCTTTCTGAGACATCCGTGGGCTAAGATTCTGTTTCTCCAATTCATGTTTGCATGAAAACGTCTACAAGAACCAACTTTGTATCCCAGACACACAGTTTTGCGTGCTTAGACTAAATCTAGAACTACCTCACTGAAAAAGTAGCCCTTGTTGATTTCAGATCCATGGAAGATAAACAAATTCCACATGGTTTCCGAATTGAAGTAGGCTAAACTTAGTCTGCTCATGGGAGAATTGTGAAACGCGTTGGTCAAATTAGAAAATTGTTGTCACCGACCGCAGTGATAGAAATCCACTGCTTGTTATTATATCTTCCCAAGCGAAAGAATCCATGGTCAGTATGAAAGCACAAACTTCTTAGTTCTTCCGTTGACATAACTGTATGTAAGTCTACAATATCCAGTTATTTATTAAGATTTTTGCCCGGATATACAGTCATTTTGTTTTCATCCTCTGCATAAGACTTTCACCCGTGTGTGTTTTGTGTACATTGTGTATTTCTATGCCCAATTGTTTTCACCCTCTTGCCTTGAATGTTGAAACTAAGATATGTACATATATTATATACAATGTTGACTGTCAAGTAACGAATAAAAAAAACACCAATATTTGACCTCAAGACCAGTATGACAACAGTCATGACATTCCCATGAAAACAAACAGACCAACATTACTGCTGTCAAACAGTGAAGAGTATTTATATCTAGATCCTCAACTTAATACCCTGATGGGTTTTTTTTTTCCTGGTATATGTGAAGCAGTTGTCATCAGTTGTTCAGAGATATAGACGTTGAAAAATATTATTGTCACATGTTTTGAAAATATGTTTTGTCGTCTGTTCGTGTTGCTGAATAAAGCCATTTTCTACCTGAATAGAATTAAGAGAGAAACGCGGTAATATTTTTTATTCCCACGAAGAACCTAATCCCGAATCAAATTGTTACGAACGAAAAGTTTTGAGCTCAAACATCAAAACGTGGCTGTTTTTGTTTGACCCACACGGGTATGTGAAAGGGCCGGTCGGTTTATTCTTTTTAGTTTTGAATATTGCAGTCAATGGAACAAAGAACAAATGAATTCACTTTATATGCATAAACACATTCATAACTACACCTTCATAATCTCTACAACACAGGAAGAGTTTTGATGGGGTTAACAGAAATCAGAAGACAACCAAAACAAAAAAAACTTTTTTTTTTAGATTTTGATTTTTCTATACAAGCTATTTCTCAGACTGCTGGCGAAAATAATCTCTGAAAGACGCCACAATTCACCCTTTCCATAGAATTCTTTAGAGAGTGGCGTCCCTGGATAAAGTACTTTTTTTTTTGAAGCCATAATCTAACCTGCTTCAAACTGCACATGTATATTATTATTTGTTTCATCAAACGGTCACACCCTCTGCTTTCTTGTTGATGTCAGTGCATGAGCCCTTGTGACATATTGTGACGTCACCACTAGCTAAACCTTGTTTTATGGTTGCTATAGATCTCACATGATATTTATACAATATATTTAGATAGCATAGACGCTCCTATCATACCCGGACTGGAAACCATTGTTGCGGATGAAATTTACATAAACATTAGATGATTTAGCCTTAAGTGTTGCTTTTATTAACTTATATTCTCATTATGAAGGACTTCGAATTGCGTAAGTCGTTACACGCCCAGCACCGAATCCATATTGTATATATTTACATAACATACCCATGATGTATTTAAGATGTCGCTAATACGTGCCATGTTCATGAATACATCATATCATTTCACAATATTTATTTTTCTTTTAGATATTCAAGGCGCTTTCACCATTCCAACAAGATTCATGTCCACATGCCCATAAAATGTTGTTGTTGTTTTTGTCCGCACCAACTTCAATGTTCAGATATACGTCTTCTTCTTCTCGTTGAAGCCATTAAATTCAGCGCTGCTGCGAGCGTATTAAAACTGATGGGATGTCATGTTGTATTTAGTTTGAATGTAAAGTTATTGGGTGTGGTGTTGCAAGTGTTCGCTACATTTGGCCTTTTATCTCTGGTGATGTAAACTGGAGGGCTGAGAACTTTTTGCAAAAATGTTGTGTGTGTGTGGGTCGGTAACTGCGGCTGGGTGGGTGCATGTGGATGTGGATGTGATGGATAATTGCTTGTGAATGTGGGTGGTGTGTATGGGTGGGTGCGTTTGTGCAGAGATCTGTGACAAGAAGCAGAAAGGCAGGTTTTACTGCTATGGTTTTGATGAGGAGGAGGAGCTTTGAAGGGGAGAGAAAAAGTAGAGAACACATTTCAACCTAAACTGTTTATCAAACCGGGACTGTTTGCGTCTGTTGAGAAAGAAAGACGGTGTTAAGAAGAAGAGAACGAGGAGGAGGAGGAAGATAATGACAAGATACAAGAGTAGCTCCTTCCTTCACCCTCCACGTTCCTCTTCACCCCCTCCCTACACGTTCCTCTACACNCCCCCCCTCACCTGACCTAACTAATACCCCAAAAAGCTGTCTCTAACCATTATGATAAAGAATATAAACACATTATTGTTTATATTGACATCAATCAGTCTGCAACAAATCGCAAGTTCCAGATGTTTATTCCAGATCAAAGATTCAAAACAGGAAAGCTGCCGAATAAACTGTTATTTTTATTTGTTGTAATAGATCTATAACAACATTGTCAGAGGTGCCTAACCTAACAGGTTAATGTGTCGTTTTCCACATTTGCACATGATCAGTAGTGACAACAACAACAACAACAACAACCACAACAATAACCACCAGCAACAACAACAAACACCTTGGATGACAAGGCGCTACTCAAGAAAGTGTCACACAAACTTAAGGTAGAGTCTTCAGGATTGGCATATACACACAAACACAGGCTTGCAACAGGTGACTGCAGGTGAGGAGTGCCTTTATATACATGTAAGCCATGCATGAACACGTTTATTCTACATTCAAAAATAGATATAGACATACATTTATGAATAACTCGACAGATTTTTGGTTGTAGATACCAGCAAAGGCCAAGGTTTTAAGTACAAGAATCGATGTGTCAGATATTTGTGCTATCACGATTATTAATATTACTGTACGCAATTCCACAGCTCTGCAGCGTTCATAGCAGATAGACATCGATAGATGACATACCCTCGAAAAAAGACATCCCTCAAATTACAAATCACAGCATGTTTCTGACATCTAAATGGTGCAAACTTTATAGTGACAAATCATCTTTATGGTTATGATAATAGAATCTAGAAAAGAAGTTGCTGGTGTCAACAAACAAAAATAAAAATTAACACAATACTTGATCTCAAGACATTGTGGAGGCCGTTCCACCGTTTGGAACGTAAAGTAAGAACTTGCCCATTAACGATGGGATCTCTTACCACCGTGAGAATTACGGTACGTTAATTCCGCATGTTGACAGCTACTAAGAGTGCATTCAGCATCAATTCATTTATTATTTTAATGGTAAAAGATTCCATTGTTAATGCTGAAGTTGAATTTAAACATATTTGAAAACCCAATAACTACGTTTGAGCTACATCTATACATAATGATATCTACTGATCAAGTGGAAGTAGCAAGTCGGTATGTAGCAAAGCTTCACCCGCTCGATGCCTGCTCTGACTTAAGAAGATCACAACAACTTACGGGTAGTATAATATTAAGTTTCTCCCCACCTCTCCCCTCCCCCTTCCCTTACAGGTAAGATTGTAAGATGACATAAGACAGAACAAAATAGAACCAAAAAGTGTATTAGGCAGGGAGACTCATGCCCAATATGAAACCTGTTTACAGTAAACACTACACATCAGACTGTCTTCACAGTTCATTTAGAGGGACACCAGAAACAGCCATAAAGAACCACTGTGAGCTTAAAGTTAAAGTCAAAGTACACGTTTATTTGGAACATAACATAACATTAGCCAACTTTTCGCAGAAGTTCTATCTTTGTCGAGGTACATTAGTTGGAGACAGGGTTTATTTTAATAGGCAATTCATCTCAGTGGGCTTTGAACCTTTTCATTTGGATACGTGTTGAACACAACTCACTTCGGTTTTCAGCACAAAACTCTCTGTGGTCATGTGGACTGACGTGTTGACGTCACAGGCCTCCGATATATATAGTGTAATTGATTATGTAGAATATGTTTCATTATTTCATAATGCCCATAGCAAAATCATATAATGATAAACAACTGGACTAAACGGAATACGTGTCTATTTCTATATTTTTGCTTTTGGTTTAAAAAAAATAAAATAGGAGGGTAGCTGTAAATCTATGCTACAATGTTTTAACAGGGAGCCCAACTGGTATTAGAAGTGAGAATCTGAATGAGATCAAAGGAGATATTAAATGAGATTTTATCAAAGCCTTTTGAAATGGTTCATTTGTTTCCAGGCCCTGATCTGAACTGGAAAGTGAGTCGACCACTGCAGCACAGCACGATGAATCTGTATATGTGTGTATGTCCATCGTAAAGTTTAATGAAGATAGACCAATTTTTGCATACAAATTATAGTATTATATCATAGCACTTTTACAGAGCTGCAACTCGCAGATATAGTCTAGATCTATCATAATGCTTTTGACAATATGAACGACTCTTGAATCCACACACACTGATGTGGCAATGAAGGGATATACATTTGTTATTTTGTTAATAAAAAAAGACAAGTCAAAAACGTATATAATCCTGTCATGTTTTGAGTATCAAGTATTTCTCTGTCATGATTTCACCTACAGTGAATGCTGAGAATTTCATTTTTTTTTTTTTTGAAAGCCAGTTTAACCCTCTAGTGCCCAGCGTATCAGATCTGATATATTTCTTGGAACAAAGAAAAAGCAAACCAAGATCATCACCCCACCATAATAGTGTGAAGTCGCATGAGCGGGCATTAGTCTGGATATGAGACTTATAAACCACATTATTATTATTATTATCATTTTGATGCTTGTTCCAACATAGTGGATCCAAAAATGATCCAAAAACTGGAGCTCGGACATTTTGTGCCATTGTAAATCGGGCTCGGCACTAGAGGATTAAAAAAGGATTTTCCTTTTATTAAAGCATTGCAGTCTAACTCGAGGCGTTTAGGATCCAGCCACCCGCTGGTTGTGTCACTCAGTATTACATATAATAATAATAGTTCCACGCGTTGCCTGCCGACCGATCAGCTGACACTGTGCTGCAAAATTCGACTGCCGCCTCACACGACTGGCGTTGACATGCGAATTTATTCTACCGTGGCGCCCAAGGTAGTGAAATGAAGGTTCTACTGTTTCAGAGTTTAGAGCTGAAGTTTAGACTTTATATTGTCCTCTCCTCAGTAAACAAATTTTAATATATATTCTATGCAGTCTATCTCAACTAAAACTGAGAAATTGCTAATGTTACTTGTTGGTTCTTTTCATTTCTTGTATCACTAAAAAACCAAAAACCTTATAATATTAATTACATAAGATAAAATGTATGAGAATGTAGCTCTTGATACTGTTTGTATTTGGCTATGGGTGACAAGAGGGACAAACTGCTGTGCGTTATGAAAAGACTTTATAAATACGATGCGCCCATTTCAGATGGTCTTTACGTTTTGCCCTGATGGTTTTGATTGCCTTCGATAAACGATTCTGCACTTTTTTCTTTCCCTGTTTTCTTAAGTTATTTTTCTCATGCTTGGCTGGGTGGATTTCCCATCCGTGCAAGCCCAGACGATTCACAGTTGTTGATTTTGTTTCCTCGTTCGTGATTTTGTCCTCCTTCTCGCCACCTCCAACAACCAGCAGCTCATTCTTCTCATCATGTCTGAATTCACCATCTTTAGACTTCGTCTTCTCCTTCTCTTTAAGAATCTTCGGCAGTGTGACCTCGAACAGAACTGGATCATCTTCATCAGAACTGGCTGCATTTGGTTTGGAGTCTTCTTTTTCTGCTTCCCCGCTGGCATCCTCATCACTTACGCTATTATCTTCTCCCTCCTCCTCCTCCTCCTCATTATCAACATCATTATTGTCGTCGACGTACTGCGTCTGTTCTATCTCGAGAGCCTGACAGAGCTTGATGTCTTTTTTCATCTGGTGGATGAGTGTGTAGAGCTGGTTCCTCAGGAAAACTTGTACCAGGTGATTCTGGGGATCCTGCTCGAAGATGTATTCTGGCATGTCTTTGCCCAGAGCCAGGGGCGTTTCCGGCTGATGGGGCATCTTGACCAGGCAGTCAATCAGGTCCTCGCCCAAAACCTGCCGGAGAGAAAGACAAGACTCGGAGGTTATCATAGTCTATGACATCAAGTTGGTCAAGATAAAATGTCTGCCATCATTTTCTCAAAAAAAAAACAAAAAAACAACGGAGCCCAGTCATAGTCTATTGACTATACGGTAAAATTCTTTACGTAGATGCATACAATTTTGCTTTAGGTTTCTAATCAGTAATGGCATTTTCCAAGACTATTCGTCATTTCTGTTCCCTGGATTCGCCAACCATTTTTTCACCATTTCTCGGCTCTTAAACTCCACAGAACAAACGTTCAGCACCGGTGTCTGTGGGGAATGTGCAAGACAAAATCGTCCCTGTTTTTTTTTCTCTCGAGATAATTGTTAACCTTTCGGAACATGAAATTTGCGGCAACTCTTTTATAGTTTAAATTTGTAATGATTGTTCTTGAAAAGTTAATGAATTTATGAGCTGACATATTAGTCACCCACTTTTCCATTCAAAGAACGGTAATAAGAACTAGTGTGTGTGTGTGTGTGTGTGTGTGTGTGTGTGTGTGTGTGTGTGTGTGTGTGTGTGTGTGTGTGTGTGTGTGTGTGTGTGT
>JAWQUT010000067.1:1391857-1465278 GCA_033807755.1 Ellobium chinense | reverse complement strand
CCCGCCCTCAGCAACGATTGTGCTTTCTCACCTGCCACTCTTATCTCTCTCCCTCCCTTCCAACCTGTAACTGAATACGCCTCTGCCAGCCCGCTGGTCTGTGTGATAGTTTGACAACAGCCTAAAGTTGACCTAAATTTACCTTGTATTGTGCTCTGGCAATTCTTTTGTTGTCACTGCGATGACCTATATAAACCTAAGATCTGCTCGGAGAGATGTCATCAGGGGTCACTAGGGGTCAGTGGTTTAGTTTTGGGTCATAAAGACCAATGGCCGTATGCATAATCCTTTCGTTAGTTAACGCACTGCGGTAACCACGGGAAACTCCCAAAACATTAGTAGTGTTCACTGTAGTTTACGTAATACGTTAACTACTGTATGAATTATGCATACAGCCACTGGCCTCTACTATCAGTTGTTCTGATTTAAATGACTGGTGTGTGGCAAAGAGAATCCATTGAATCTTCCGCAGAGAGTGATCTGCGTTTCCAGTCCACATTTATTTAGTTATTCGAGATATTCTCATTTCCGTTAAAGTGACCAGGGGATAGTTTCTCACAAGATGGTTTGTCTACTTGCTGTGCGTATGCCTGGTTGTTCGCCATTCATCAAAAGCAGCAGGGCATGCGCAGAGCATGTACACAAACCACTGTGTGAGCGATAATCCTTTAGTCACCTGATATAACTGAAATACTTCAAGGTTGCTGTTGTTTTACGTTTTTCTATGTTGAAGGTTGTTGCTGTGGAAGACATTTCTGCCAAAACATTCACGGTGTCGCTTTCATCCCCCCAAGCCCACATTGCGTAGCTTAGTGTGAGCAGTCGGGAAGTGTGTCTGGGTCACGGGTGAACACTAGGTTCGCACGTGGAAGTTAGGGACCGATTCAGACAGTAGGTATTTAAGAATTAAATTGCTGTGAAGTTAGTGTCCCTGTAGTGTAGTGGTAACACGTTCAGACTTGCAAGCTGAGAGACCTTGGTTCGATCCCCGGCAGGGACAGAAATTTTCTAGTGTAGGTTTTTTTCGGCCCTTATTCTCAAAATTGATCATTCACAGTAATTTGGTAAAATCCCTGGTGACGCACTTCCTTAAAATACTATGTAACATCTGAAAAATTATCAGACTAAGCTCACCTTTTTTTTAGTTTATCAGTTCTTAGATACCTTTATTTAAAGAATCTCAAGTAATACCATGGTTACTTGGTGACGTAAATGCAGTGTGAACAAACCCATCTTCACTCCATCATCCACGTTAGTGTGTAGGTCAGGGTACCGTCAACATTTGATTATGGTGGAATCTGTTCTGTCCAACTGTCTTCTCCTTTCGCTGCACCTCCTCGGCGGGCAGGAGAAAAGTAGTTCCCTTATCATGATATTGTTGTCAATGAGGTATTTTCAGACGGGTCAGTTACACCACGTGATCCAGGGATTGCTAGGATATTTTGATAAATGACGAGTAATCATATATAATCAGAGCATGTAAACAAACCAAAGTGTGAGCAAGATTTCCTAGGTCACGTGATGGAGCTGAAAATTATTGTAGTGTACCAGTTCATTCATCTTAATGTTTGTTTTTTCTTAATATCTTGATCGCACTATGATTTGATGATATAACCTTTGACCTTTTGCCCAGGGTCTGGCTGTGTTGTGGTATAACTTCACTCCATCTGGAGACCCAGAGACCAAAATGTTATCAGGCACATGTCCACTGGCTGTTGGAGAGAATATTGGTAACATTATAAAGTCATTTATTGTCTTCTAATCTTTCCGACAGCTATTCAAACACTGTTTTCATTCATATTCAAAGTCTAGTCAATGTCTGACCTTTGCCATGTCTCTCTTGAAAATCTAAATATCTCCTTATCCACTCACTCCTAAGTGTAAAAAAAAANGGGGGGGGGGGGGAATCTAACACTCACCTGGAGGGTATGATGGTCTTTAGAAAATATTTTGTTTTCGTTGATTTTCTGCAAAGTAATGATTGGCATCATATTTCAAGCTATTTACGTACTTTTCATATCTAGTGACGTCATCCGTGTCGCTTTCTTCCTCCTCTGACAAAATTTAGGGATCCGAGTTTCATAAATTCACAGCTTGGGCTTGATTAACCAGATGGCAAAATGACGTCATCAGTTTGTGTGCTCTCTTCATGGTTATTCCTGTTACAAAATGTTGGGCTTCACATTATCATTAATATGATTATGTCCTGTTCTTTCAGTTCTGGAGAAAGGAATCTGGCGTCCGCCCAATGACCCAACAGCTTTCTGTGGCCGTCGGGCGAAATCCACGCATTACACTGCTGGAATGATGGTCCGTAAGAACGCTTCTGAAACGAACCCCACCGGGAAAAACGCCACTGAAACGAACCCCACCGAGACGGAACCCGACGCTGCTGAGACGGAGTGATGAAGGAAATGGAGAAAGCTGCAGCTTTTAATATGGACGTCAATCATGGGCCATCTCTCTCTCTTTCTCTCTCTCTCTCTCTCTCTCTCTCTCTCTCTCTCTCTCTCTCTCTCTCTCTCTAAAAATATAGAGACCCTACCTATCTTCAACACTCTATAATTGAGTTACAGAGCCTCTGTCCATGAGATTTGTATGAATGTGTGCAGTACTGTCAGACTGATGTGTTTGAAATGTTTGTGTGGTGTTTACTCCATTTCTCACCCAAACTCACAATCAGGCAGCCATTTTCATGTATCCACGAGATGGGAGATAACTTCCTATAAATGTAGAAGTCGAGAGGTCGGTGAATTCTCAAGAAAAACACACACGTTGCTTGAGGTGAATTTCGGCTGCTGTTGAGAAATGAGTTGCTATGTATTATCGGCGTAAATTTGGTGGTATACTAGGAAATGGATTGCTGTGTACAAAACTCTTTAATAGCGAGATAGAAGAACGACAGAGATCTTGTGCAAGCAGATCAAGCTTGGAAAATATGTTGCCATCCTTATCACTAACACTATCACTGTCAAACACTATGAAGGTATGAGGAATTATTACTGATTAATGTATGCTGTCATCCTCACCAACTTTCATCATTATACAAGATGTCTGCCAGGAAGTAAATTGAAAGCTCCGCATGTCTATTTGAGATAGGTTTGTTTTCAATGATTATCTGCGTTTCGGTTTTGCTCGACTGTCACCCATTTTGACAAGGTTGTCCTGTTATCACCAGTGTCTGGTATGTTCAAATAGTGTCGGCCTAGAGTAACTAAAACGTTCAGCATTACAGAAGTCAACATGGCTGTTTCCAAACCTTTATTGTATGAATGAGTTCAGTTGTTTTCAGTGAGAATTGATTTTTGATCAGGTGTCTGGTCATGGCTTAGTGTTTTCAGTCTGTCTGCTTAAATCATTAGCTCTATAAACAAAGACAGCACACAATGTACGGTCGGTGGCTGCTGCCGTGTAAGATTAAGTTTGGTATGCTGAGAATAAAGTTTCCCTGTAAACTCTAAAAATGTGTTGTTATGTAATTTACTTCCTTTGCCCTTCTTGTATCTACGATCCATTTAAGAAGCTAATAGAGAGGTGATGTTTTCACCATGGCACTAGCTTAAATGACCGCACTTGCCGCAAGGTTACGTATGGAATAGAAACTGAGACAAGATAAACGCCGTATGTGCATGTATACTGGGATTAAAAAACTAACCCTAGAAAAGACCACGGTTAAAATGTAATTTCTCTAATAAGAGAACGCTTCTGATCTAAAATTTGGATCTGTTTCGAACCGTTATGACAGAGACAGTTTTCAAGTATTATGGCATTTCCTTGTGTTACCATCCCACTGCACGGTACTAACTAGATGTGACACTGACATATAATTCTAGTTTGAGGAGTGCCTCTCTGCCTTTACCCATTTATTGCTTTTCATGTTCATCACCACCACCATCACTACAGCTGCCACCGGCACCACTATCTCTACCATCACCATCTCTAACACCACCACCATCATTACCACCACTATCATTACCACCACTATCATTACCACCACCATCACTACCACCACCATCACTACAGCTGCCAGCGCCACCACCACCGGCTGTACCTTTCTTCTCTAGTTCCACTTCGTTCATTTCAGTCTCGTCTTGCTTCTCTTCATATTTGACTTCCTCCTCCTTATCTTTTCTCTTCTCTCATTCTTAGCGCCCAAACCACCGTCACAGTACAACCTTAACCAACATCATACAGTGTATTCATACACCATACAACCACAAGGCCAATGTGAGGGGTATACCTGATAACGTCAGTGAGGCATGAGATGAAGGGAACTAACCAAATTTTAATACATAGTGTTCTTTTCCCAAGAATTAAATCCCTTAACCTGTAACATCGATATCCAACTGATAAACAAAAACAGGTCATAAAACAAGTTGGTCGAATTTTTGTGAAAATGTTCGTCCTCCTCGCCCTCTCCGGGAACAGCTGATTCACACATCAAATATCGGACATGGACAAGGCGTGAGTGCTGAATAAACATCACATAGAGACATAGACATAAATAATTCACAGCTCGTATTCTGAACAGAAAAGTGGAGCTTTGAGGAAGGTACAAAGTGGTTATGGAATAGAAGAAAAAAATAAGAATGAAAGAGAGAAGGTGAGAGGGAGAGAGAGGGAAGGGAGAAGAGAGAGGGAGAGATAGAAAGGGAAGGGGATGAGAGACCATCTGTAGAATCTGCATGCATGGGATATGATGAGTGGGAAGACTGGAACGCTTTAGACTAAACATCATGCACCAGTAAATGACATAAACATATATACATTTGTGCATACAATAGGACTAACCCCATCCCCTCCCTTCATATGTACTTCACAAACTCATAGGTTCCAGTCTACGGAACAGTGAAAGCTTGTATTAGGAGTGAGCACACCACACTTGCCTGTTAGGACTCACAGGAGGGACTTCACATTTCACGCAGACCGTTACAGAAGAATAGTGACTTTATAGTCGTTTCTGCAGACTGCCGAAGTGAACGGAAGAAAGGGGGGGGGTCCTTCTCTGATAGAGTAAAAGCTGGAAATGCTTATGTTCTCATTTCTTTCCCAAAGTCATTTATCAGCTACTTCCACACCTTTGTAATTTCTTCTTATTTGGTAGAATTAACCCCAAGCATGGCTGTGTTATGGTATGAAAAGAGGCCTCGCACCTTTTTCATGGCCAGAGCCCCGCCCCGTCTCAAGCTATTCTCTCAACAACATCCTGTCTCTTAGTGTCTTGGCCACAAGCAGTCGCTCCCTCCTGGCATTAACCAAGATGGCCTTGTTTTCCTGTGCTCTCCTGGCAAGATACGGAAGTGTGTCATCCAGAGGTCCGTACGGGATGGACTTGTAGATTCGGTAACCCCGATGTCCTGCACAAGAACAAAATAACAGGAGCTGAGACACGCTGCTGCATGACTTGGATGCTTAGTGGTATTCATAGTTCCCTAGAATGAGCTGTCCTATTCGAAACATCTAAACACATCCAAAAATATTATTTACATCAGGCGAAGAAGTATTGTTCATGGCAAGAAAAGAAAGAAGTTTTATTTATGTTGGATGTGTATGAGATATCATAGACTAGTCCATCTCTTTACTTTCCCTTGTTTTGATTCAACTATTATCATATAAATTTTCATCAAGCTGCCATCACGTGACCTTCAGCCCTCTCCTTACCTTTGTGGCAACTATTACGTGAATGCCGTGCCAACGTTTTACGTTAAAGGAAAGCTGCCAAATAATATAGCCTACCCAAGGTAAAAGACACATGGTCTGCCATTCCGTATAGTTGACCAAAAAACACAGAAGATCCGTCTCTGGGGATTCCCAGCTCATCCATCCTGCAAGGAAGAATATCTCCAGTTAAAATGGCCAAGTACTCGCACTACTTCACTCTGGCTTGCACTCTCTTGCCAGGCCACAGACAGAAAACCCATTTCAAAATTTTTCCTCCCAAGAATAACAAGGAATCCATTGCCTCTTTCACTGTTTTGAGTGGTGAATGAAGGAGCTGAGTAAATTTTCTGAGTGTACTGCTCCAACATTTTTAACACTACCTCCACCAGCAACAACAACAACAACAATCAAAACAAAAACAACAACAAAAACAGCAACAACAACAACTTACAAAAACAACAACGGCCCCGATGATTATGACGACGACTAAACAACAAGAACAACACGAACATGAGTGGCCTGCCCATGTTTGGGTCTCTCACCATTAATCCGCAACATTCCTCGTTACACTGTTATATTGTTTCAATGTTGTGATAGCAATTCGTTTCTCCTCTTTTTTTTCCCTCTATTGTTTTTAAGAAATCAAGCATGTCATCCTCTGATCAATTCAACTTCTTCAGGGAAACAATAGGCCAACACAGAAATGTGGTAGATCGGAATGGAATCAAAGTAAGATTAAGATGGCAAACTGTAAAAAAAAAAAAAAATCGGAGTAACTATCGGTAACACTGACCTCTTCATCGCGTGCCGCACCGTGTCCTCGTTGTGAGTCGCGATGACCACTCGGATGGAGAGTGGACGCTCCACTGCGACCTTGTCCAGAAGTAGGTCAAGGCAGTCATGGTAAGAGGCGCAGGTCAGGTCAAAGTTCTCTTGTACGGGATCATCGTAGCCAAGGTCACTGGCTAGTTGTCTTTCTTTCACCATGTAAGCGCCTCGAACCAGTTTAAGACCGAAACAAAAACTATTGGTCTTAGCGAACTCAAGGTCTTTTCTCAGTGCTGATGGCGTTTGCTGTGACAAAAAGTAATAAATTAAAAATACGTCACTCCTAACACCAAAATTCTTACTACGTTGTAATGAATGGCAGTAAAGAGCTTTTAGCCAAGCTCACCAGCCACTCACTCACTGATTGGACACTCCACCGTTTTTCAACCAGGGCCATTGCCTTCAACCATGCAACAAGACTTTCTGTCTGAAGGCTGACTGAATGTTTTGGCCGCCAATTTGTCTCACTACCCACACACTTTTTTGCTTGCCTCCATCTTTACATACTTGCATGTCTACCTGCACACCCTGCTGCCTGTCTGCCTACCTATCTGCCCGCTCTTTAGCCTGCTTACTGCCTGTCATTCTGCCTGCCTGCCTGCCAAACTGTCATCGCCCTCCTTCTCTGCCTGCCTGCCAGCCTGCTTGCATGTCTCCCTGCTCACATAACGTCCAGCCCACCCATTCTACTCTCCCAAGATGCCCCATGTCTCTCACCCCGCCTGCATACCTTCAAGTAAGCCTGATATGTGTAGAAGATCCTGGCCTTGTCTCTGTTACAAACATTCATCACAGAGAGAGCCAGCAGTCTCATGGCGGGGTTGATGTACGTGTACTCAGCGTCCACAAGACCGATTACTTCAGGATGGGTCATGGCCTGGTGGAAATCGTCAAACACAGCTAAATGTTTTCATTTACTCTTACTCCATGTGGCATTTTCCCTTTTGTGGCTGAGCTGCTTATTTTCTTCAACACTGCATTTCATGTACGTCTGTCCTTAATCGATATTCTTGTCTTGAAAGCAGATTTTTGGACAGAAAAATGCTAGACTATTTTTAAAAAATATATTGGGTTTCTGCTTATGACATTGTTGAACGAATCGGGCTCTTAAGGTCGGTCGGTCGGTCGGTCGGTCGGTTGGTTGGTTGGTTGGTCACTCAATCTATGAAATACAAAAATAGAATACTTACGTCTTTTACCTCCCTTAGTCTCTGCAGTCCTCTCCTAAACTCTTCGATTCTCTCCCGTGGAAATGCCTTCCATCCGGGTAACTAAAACACACAGACAACAAATATGGGAGTTTTACTGGAACTGAGAAACACAATATACATACACTGTAATTATGTACATCTACACAGGCACAAACATTCTGAACAATTTGTCAGAAGTTTACGACATAACGTTTTAAGAAATATATTTGTAGATTAATCTGGACAAAATGTACTTGCCTGCCATCCTTCCATCCATCCATGGATGGATGGATATCCATCCATCTTGTCCACTCACCTTTGTAAAATCCACCTCCTGGCCCTCTATACTTGCCGATATCCCTCGAATGACATCAATATTGTGTGTGGTGTCAGTGCAAAATGTACTGATGGTTTTCTGAAAGGAAGAGCAACTGAGAATGATTGTGTACTAGTGGCCACCTGTTCTGTAGATCTGTCTCAAATTTACAACGCAGAAACAGAATGATGAAATTAATAATGACAGATTGTGGGCAGTTTCTTAAAGTTGAATAATCATAATGACTCCAATACTTCTCTGTGTAGATTTTGAAGCACAACAGGATTTTTGTTGGAAAGGGGTGGGAGTTGCAGGTGTGAAGGGAAGATCTCTGTAGCTGTTTGTGCAGCCATGGTAACTGGCTAGACTGCACACATGATTCCTAAGAAGCTAACCCTATTATGTCAATCAAGTCTGCAACACAATAGCTTTGCAAGATGTAGCTT
The DNA here is from genome assembly GCA_033807755.1 of Ellobium chinense. Lineage (NCBI taxonomy): Eukaryota > Metazoa > Mollusca > Gastropoda > Ellobiida > Ellobiidae > Ellobium > Ellobium chinense. The sequence goes on along the minus strand of JAWQUT010000067.1, from coordinate 1,456,837 downwards.
CAGCACTTCCTTCATGCTATCTCCTGCTTGGGTCGGACCTTAGTGGACAGTACCATGGTAACCCGTCTACTTCCTCCGTGATCAGGTCATCCAATGAAAACATGGCATGACATTTTCTCCTCTCCGTCAGTAAATTCTTAGTTTCTGAAATTGCAGCCGATTCAGACTTTATGATGGTTGCAGCAAAGTAGTAATACTTTTTGGCTGCTTGATTAAATCCGTGGGAGCTTACATTTTTTTTTTTTTTTTTTTGCACAGATGATTTAACCAGGAAGCCAGGGAATGTTAGAAAAAGTTATGACAGTTAAAACAGAGGGATGGATAGACAGCAACAAGAAAAACGAACAAAAGAATGAGATGGGGAAATATAATGAAAGACTGAGAGAGGAAGGAAAGGAAGAAAAAAGGAGATCACGAGAAAGACCAAAACTCCACTCAGAGAGATAGAGAGAGAGAGAGAGAGAGAGAGAGANAGATAGATAGATAGATAGATAGATAGATAGATAGATAGATAGATAGATAGATAGATAGATAGATAGATAGATAGATAGATAGAAGAGAAAGAGAGAGAAAAAGAGAGAAAGTGAAGCCCGAGAGTAAATCAGAGTTACCAGTAGGTCTCCACAGATGAGAGCTGTAAACCTGAACTGGAACATAGGGAACGGGTCATCCACTTGACTGGCCAGTCTGACACTGTCAAGGATCTTCTCCAGGTTCCCGTCCAGAAACATGTCCTTGGACACTGGGCTTTTCCACACACACAGAGATATACGTATTAGTAAACCATAAGCATTTCGGATAATGGACCATTTCAGGATATCGTTCTGGTATTTATTATTTCGGTATTATTTATTTATTTATTCTATTTTTATTTATTTATTTATTTATTTATTTATTTATTTATTTAATCCGCGTAGGGCAAAACAGTGGCTTTCCTTCACTACTTGATCTTCACGCCTCGTACATAAGGACTCACAGTAGCTACAAAGGTTTCATTCTGAGAGCAATACATACGCTTGAATAAGAAACATCTTTCTAGACTCATATTTCATCTGTTCGCGCAATTCGGAGCACAAAAGAGGGCATCTGCATCTTCATCATATCTTCATCTTTTGTCTAACCATCAACATAAATATCAAAACGCACAGGAACAGTCAAATAAACACAAACAACGACAACAACAACAACAATAACATTGCCACCATCATGCCCAGCGGCGTCCCTACCCATTTGCAAGTCTAGCCTCACTCTCGACAGGAACACACACCATCGGGCTGACACCCCCCTGACGTAACTTAGCGATGGCGCCCATGATAGCATGGGTGGTGTCCCCAGCCACAAACTGGTCGTAGGCAGTATTCCGTATGAGGAAATCTGCCAGTTTTTTGCCGAACACTTTGTAGCAGAGTTCCATCACCTGTAAATGGTTCATTTAATGATGATGCTGGTGGTGATGATGATGATAATAATAATAATAATAATAATAATAATAATAACAACGTTAGCAATGATAATGATGAGGTTCATAAGTCTCGTATCCTTGCAGTACCCGCTCACGTGATTTAACATTATCTCCATGTAGGTTTCAGGGTCCTAGGGATCATATAAGTACAATGCTGCTATTTTATAGGCGTTGATCATTAGCATTCTGACAGTATCTTTCACTGCCGTCATCCAATTATCCATTTAATAGATAGGCGGACTGAGGGAAAAAGGAAAATGTAAATGAGCACTTCCAACCTGACCATGGGGGGAATCGAACCTCAAGACCTGTGGATCTCGAGTCCAACGCCATAACTGTCAGACCATGTTGCACCACATAATGACTCCAATCTGGCTATAAGTCGGATCTATTAATAATAGGCTCTCTCATTACAAGATCTCGGATATACCAGACAGACAGACAGACAGACAGACAGACAGACAGACAGACAGACAGACTATTTTCATACCTTCACAGCATTGTCTGTGACGTAAGGAAACCTGCACAAGAAAAAGAAGCTTAATGCTCGCACCAGTTCCCATGTGGACTTCTTCCCATAAGCCACTCGGCAATCCTCGAATGTTTCCGGAAATTCCAGGTGCGAAGCGGAAAGGTCCGAGGCGTTCCTGGCGTCTTCTCTGAGAACTCCTTGAGGCACACTACCAGCCCGACTTCCGTCCACGGAGCCCAGGGTATCTGTTTGATTCGTCGCAGTGCTTTTGAACCGTACAATACTGGTGATGTGGCCAGATTTGGTTGTTTTGTGGAAATCATACAGATGGTGAATGCGCTTAGCAGCAGACCCATGAAAATTGGCGCCAGAGGAGTCCTGTTTCCGGTATGCAAATGAACAGAGAGAACAGCTAGGCTGTGCAGAAATTATTTGTCTGCAGTTCAAAGCATTTCCTGTTTTGTTACATATCGCCGAAGAATAAGAAAATTTGGATCTACTCTGTTGTGAAGAGTTCATGAACGCAGCTCTGACCAAGGCTCCTCTCTGAGCCATGACTGTGCAGTTAGAGCAAAATCTCAGTAAAAGTTATGGCCTCTTTAGGTTCCTCCGAGTTAGTTCACAGGGGCAACTTGTGTCACAATGGCTGAAAATAAACACCGAGTAAAGTTGCGTCTTCATGTTCTGACCAAGCGAGCCAAAGTGAATACCTGAAGCCTAACTTCTGTTTGTTTCTTTGTTTGTTTCTTTGTTTGTTTCTTTCTTTGTTTCTTTGTTTGTTTGTTTGTTCGTGTCAGTAGCAAGCTGTCACTACGCCAGATGTCAGTGGTAATTCCCTCGAGAACAGAAGATAGCGTGTGTCTTGAGTACAGGTTCTCCGCCTGGATCTCCTATCAGCTATCCAAACACACACAGAAGTAATTCACAAAATGTGGACTTTTCTCATTTAAGAAATCAAGGTAACCAAAATTATCTCCCAGGACTTTAAAAAAAATCTATTTTGGATATTGTATATCTATTCTTTCATTATAGTAAATATATAAATAAATGAATAAAAAAATAAATTAAATATTAAATTAATAAATAATGAAATAAATAATGAAATAAATAATGAAATAAATAATAAAAAAATAACAAGAAGCTTATATCCGAATAAAATCCGATTTTCTAATTCTTGCGTGTACAAACTCTGAGAATTTGTCGTCATATATTCCGCACCATTTGTATGGATTACTGTCTAAGACGAAATGACAGGTAGGAACACATTATAAAACTTTAAAACCACTTGGAAAACAAATCTCATAAAGAGAGAATATATCATAATAATATGAATGAGAGGAGCTTACTGCCCAACCGTTTTCTCAAAAGTAGATCATACAAATGTTGTAGATTGTATCCTCCTGTTTGTGAGTTGTTGTATTAACCTTCATGTGAAGTGTGACAGAGAGAATGAAAGGTTTTTATAAAGCACTAGCAGGGGATTCGGCGCCACAGAAAAGAACTTATTAAAGTCATTACTGAGTGTCTAAAAGCCATGCTATTAACAGTTTGTGCGAATAGCCGTGTACATGACTAAAACCTCACCGGACAACATTACCGAATAGCTTTGATTACTTTACCCGAGGAAGAATGTCCGTTTTATGTCAATGTCCGGATGGACTGGAAGGAGGGACGGTATCTTGTATACGAATACTTCAGAGAACACAAAGATGTGAAATGTAACATGTCGCGTTCTATTCTTGTTGATCTCAGTGTATATAAGTGGCCTAAGATATGCAGGGGGGTTACGCTATTTTTTATAACTTGAGAGAGAGATGGGGGAAGTCTTTAACGGTCATAGGTGTCGCCTGTGTCTAAACTGTGTGGAGACGGTATTTTCAAAGGTATACGGTGCTACAGTTTAACTTAACTCCGAAAAAGAATCAATTGGCTAAAACATTTCTGATCTCATATAATTCATCGACTTTCATTTCATTGCAGTTCACTGCTCGTATTTCAGTTATTGACTTCCCTTCAATTTCATGGTGGTGACTTTATAAACATTTTTTTTCAAAAATCACCTTGTACGACACAATGACGATTATGATGAATCTGATGATGATGATGAGCTTTGTCATCGATGCTTGCGTTGTGGTTGATAGATACAGTTAGTGTTATTTGTTAATGGAAGGCAGTAACTCACTTTATTATCATATACCTGTAAAGGTCACCTGTTTCTGTTGATGTCGTTGTTGTTAAGGTTACTGTTGTTGTTATTATTATTTCTTTTGCAAGACGCCAGTAATAAATTATAAATCCAAATGAAAACGGTTTGTTTTGATATTTTGCTAGATTCCGCTAACTGCTCCCAGACGCCTACCTCATTGCTCCCTCTCCTCCCCCCCCCCCCCCCCCCCNTCCCCCAAACGGTCTCTTCCACCTTCCCCACCACATACAAACAGATTCAAGACATTGGTCCTCTCCTCCACTCCACTTCACACTCTTTCGTCTTCTTCCGACCACCACGCCCCTATCCTCCCCCTTTCCACTCCACACGTGATTATGTGTGAACCAATGATATCACAGAAATATGTTATTCCGGCTCAGTCCGGCTCTACCCAAGACATCATTAATTTAGCAGACACCATGGTATGTCCCGCGGCGATACCAGTAGTTGATAATATACTGCGTCCGATTTCCCGGGGAATAGAAATATGGATTATGTTGATACTCTTCTCTGGTGTTCTTGATTTCGCCGTACCACCTCCTTTTCTTTACTAAATCACTGACAATCGCTCGCTCACTTACGGCGAAATCGAGTTCGTCCCTCTTACCATATGTGTTTGTAAATCTTAAAAAGAATATTATCTGAATTTGAGTCTTTCCACAAAATAAGATTTTAAGAAACATGAACGTGAGAGGAAAGAGAACATGTGAACCGGTAGATAATCTTTTCTTTAAACTAGATCTAGGCTCAGGGAGTGCTGAATCTTCCGACCTCCATCCCACCCCCGAAATTAACAAAAAGGCAAAAAAAATCCACTGTACTGTTGGCCACACCAATACCCAAATTGTGGCCTTAATACGATGAAAGTATCAGTTAGCAGATTCAACTCGATTCTTCCAATAAAGAGTGAAGTCCAAATAAGGATTCGGGACTGCTAACTTGGGAATCGATTCTTAAAAGAGGAATCGACTGCAGTGAGATTCCAGTATGAAGCTGGTGTCTCGAGCTATGCGACACTCACATTTGTTTACACTGCCTGCACTGGTAGAACCAAGGAGAATTCTACCAGGCCAACATGATGGGACATACATGTATCAACAGCTCGCCAGTCCAGGAAAGTTGATGCAGAAACCAAAACACTAATGGGGTCATAAACTATCCAGTTCCTACAGATTACTGGCAGTCTGAACTGGATGTTTGCATTAATAATTCTGTTGTTGTTTTTTTCTTAATTACATAAGTCAAGCGTCACTCGAGTAATGAGACAGACAATCAAAAGGGTTAATAGTCTTGTCGACCTTCTCTCTTCATGACGGGGAAAGGAGAAGTTACATATATCTTGATCATCAGTTTTCATTTCAGTATCAGAGCTGCTCTATTATAAGACAATGACTACACGACCTTTTCATCAATTCTATTTTAATATCTCAATGTCTCTGGATTAGACATCACATGTAATCCGTTACTGTGACAAAAGAAAAACAACAAAAAACATCACTGTCTGATATGCACACACACGAACAGCAGATTATGGAACGTGCGTAGAGAAAGGTGTGAAATGTTTTTCCACTGTAATTAGATTAGAATACGTCAACACGAACTTGAAAAACGGCCTTGGACTCTCTACATCTACATGAAAGGGGTCAATCGTCAACTCAATGTAGAGAATGCTGAGAACTGTAGGTTATGAAATATGTTATTTGTTATAACTGGACACAGTCTTGACGATAAATACCCAAGATCCACTCGGGTAAACAAACGTCTTCTCACTGACTTCAGTCAGGGCCGTCTTACCCGCAGGGCACTATGGGCAGTAGCCCAGGGCCCCGGGCTCTGGGGGGCCCCGGGTGTGAATTTTTTCAGACACATGGTAGGCCTATAGACTTAACCTTTTACTTTGTATCAAGAAGGTAAGGGGCCCCGTGGGGCCTGAGTGCCCAGGGCCCCCGAAATACTTAAGACGGCCCTGACTTCAGTGGCTTCTTGATGATCTATTATAGTACTTGAAAAAGTCAAAATGCCTAAACAGTAGGGTCCCAATACAAAGCGACAAACAGTGACTGCTCTCATCATTTTTAATACGTCCGAATCCATCGGCACTATCATCGTCGTCGTCATCATCATCATCATCATCATCCACCTCATTTACAATAGAAAGGATTATCTCAAACCAGGCAAAAACACCCATCCATCCATCCATCCATCCATCCATCCATCCATCCATCCATCCATCCATCCATCCAGTCAGTCAAACAAGGAAGGCTATCTTGGATGTACATAATGTTTACTGACATCAAGAGTCATCATAATATCCATCACAGAGATTACAAAGCACAGAGTAAAGCGTGTACAGTAGATATCATATACAGTATATTATAATATACTTATATTAGTGCTGTAACACACAACAAAAAGTCCTTTATATTTTAATGACTTCATCAAGCTCAAAGGACAGCGAAAGCTCGTTTAAAATTGAATACAGCACTTAGAAGTCGGTTAACCGAAATTACGAGCACCAGCATCTGACAAACTGTCCGTCCATATTAACCGGAAATGTCATTGGTCTTTCCTCTTCATCAAAGTACGTGTAACTGGGAACTTATTACTAATACTCCACCCTTGACAATCATTTCACACAGTAGTTATCCTAAATATAATAAACAATCCATGCCCCTTACGAGTACATGTTTTCATATTTCTTTCTCTTTGAAACTTGGTCTGCGAGAAAGTATCGGTCTACTGTGGTTCTCATTTCCAGCAGTCTAAAGCAACATCGTTTAAAATTCTTGATTATGTTCCGGTCGGACACATCCAAATAAGGTCACTCTGACATTCCTCTGTACTCTTCTTTCTTCAAGTCTTGATACTGAAACATGATCTCGCTTTCAAAAGCCCTCTGCTAGAACGGCGAAAGTTGTCTTGCCCCGATGGTCTCACTGTATACGTGAGGTTATAATATTCGCCTTGTACACCCTCCATATTATATTCAAGCCTATCTTCTTTCTCACCACTGGGTTAAAGGCATTGCTGACCATTGTGAAAGACACTGAGGTTGACGCCCATAATCCCGGTATCCCTTAGCGTTATTTGCATGGAGTCATCTGAAACAAAACCGCCTGATTCCATAAATACCGGATAATTACGTAGAACAAATGGGATTCAAGCTATTTTCCTAGTATATGGAATAAGTCTGCGATTAGTGTTAAGGAATTTTTGTTAAATAACGGACTTCCATTAGTGTACGGTAATCTGATAGAGAAGAGGCGGACAGATCTAAACTTCCAGACGAAAAGAAGAGGTTTCATGGGTGCGGGAGAAACATAACACATATCACTGGCCATAAAGGTCAAGGTCGGTAATGGCGGAGGGAAAAGGAGGTAAATAACCATCCTTGACTTTAAAGTTCCTCTGCCATTACTCGAGTACACACGAGACAATTTGTTTAAATGAAGGTTATGTGTGGATGCTGACAAGTATACAAGTATACACAGATCTTCAATTATAGTTGTGACCACTGCTGCAGATGAGCAGATGATGATGATGATGATGATGATGATGATGATAAAGTTGATGACAAGGGCGCGATAGCATTAAAAGCAAACTGATTATATCATAATGACAATGATAATGAGCAAAATAATATTAATAACAACAAGAACATGAATAATAATGAGCAGTATTGTTTGCAATAAGAATGTTCTGATACGCATTACAGATAGTTGACAAGCCATGGTAGCCTATATATATATTATTGCCATAGTCAAGCCAACACACACCAAACATTGGTCCAAAACTCTCGGAGAAGGAGAATTGAACTGATTACAAAGAGCATCCAGGAAACAGACTGGGTCCATTAGAATCACCGCCAAATAGCGTAACTTGTGGTGTCAACATTTCAGAATAATTTGGCCATGACTCGGCGGACAATGCCAGCACTACAAACTCACTGTTAAACAAACCTGTAACGTTTCCCCATAAACATACTGATGATATATTTCATGACATATTGCGGCATGGCGTTAAGCTACTAAGAAACACTGCATTCTGACAACCAACAATAAATGTTCATGAGCATGATGATATTGTCCACGCAGTGATCCTGGATACAGTGACTTGCCAGTGAACTGTGATCACAACATACACTTGAGTGGCGGAAAAAAGTTTCACAGTGAGGGGAAGAAGGGATTGAGAAATTAAAAATTCTGAGATTCTACGAAGATGCAAATGCTTCCCGCTCTAGGACACAGTAAATACAACAAGCGTATCACCATTACTACTAGTCTAGATACAAATGCAGTGCTACTATCAGGGAAGTTGTGTGACATTAGTTGACGAGAAAGATCCACTATACATGTCCATTCTTAAAGGGCCTCGGCACGGGAGTAGAAAGTGAAAAGAACGTGGACGGGGCTTAAAATGCTTCGAAAATGATTTTTTTTTCTTTTTATCTTTTTCTGTTACGACTACAGGTGGAATTTGGCTATGGTGGAATGATTTAAACAAAAAAGGGAGAGAACAGCAGAGATAACCTGGTGCTTACATGTACAAATCAGTTAGTTCCCTTTTCAAAGGAGGTGGCAAAGGGAGGCAACTGATGGCTGCGAAGCTGAAGTTCACGTGCTTCAAAATCACGTGACCACAGCTGTGTTTGAGAGATCGCAACTGCGAAGAAAGGGCGATGTCTGCAAGTTCTCTCAACTTGGCGTTCCATCCTGAAGTTTTCACTATCTGCGTCACCGTATGAGTGACGTCATGCAGCAACGGGACAGAACACCAACCCAGAATCAGTGACGTCAAAGACGCCGACACCGGCCGGTTCATGACGTCAGCGATGAAGCGCTGAATGACGGCGCTGGTTTTGACATTGACAAGGCATGACCCGTTCCGCGAAGCACTTTCATCTAAGACTTCAGCAGAAAATATACCGAGACGGATGAGATAACGGACCAGCTGCCAGGAACTTACTGTGTCCTTCAGATAGAAACAGTCCAACAGTTCCGGCCGCCATAGATGATTCAGTACAAAAGTGGGTGAGACCTTAGCGTCGTGCCGTAAAAGTACATCACACGCTGCAACCACCTGCCGAACGTTGTGTTCCAAATCTGACATACGTAGATATACGGAACTGTGATTCCCGCGGGCGGCGCTGGGTGCGTAGTAAACTTTCAGTGGTGGCTGTAGGACTATGTCCAAAGGGTAGGCTCCTTCCAGAACATTATTGCATCCTACGTTGGGTCTGGCCCCAGCTTGAAGAAGCGCTTCCAGACATCTGACGACCAGTTTTGGTTTTGTTGCTATTTCATTTTCTTCTTCCAAACTGCTCTTACCACAAGAAGTTAACATGATACAAACTTTTCTGGAAGGGTCGCTACGGATGGTGGGCGACGATCCACACATATCATGTTTCTCCTTCTCTGTCTGGCCAGAGATCTCAGCTCTTTGTTGCTCTTGGAAACATGCACTCGTATCGTGGATGATTCCAGCTTTGCAACCTTCATAAACAGAATACCTTGGAGGAGATCGCAATCCCAGAGCAATGAAATGAAGAGGCGAAAGTCCTTTGTCATTGTGAAAGTAGAGGCCATTGAAGATGGCATGAGATTCCTGCTGAGCTGCTGCCTGTGATAGATCTTTATTCCCGTTTTCATCATTGGCCAGCGGAGCAGTCCGAGATTCTTTCACTTGTTCCAAAGCCAACTGGTTAGGATCAGCACCATGCTGCAGGAGTGTCAAGATAGCGTTATAATCGTGTCTCCAACATGCCAGATGCAGGGGCGACACCACCAGGTTTACCGAGCGATGGATCCAAGTGTCCGTTATGGGGAACTCGCAAGCGACTCTAACACTGGCGAGTCTTTGGGCCGACATCTGGATGACTGGTTTTTCTCTGACTTGATCAAAGGTAAATGTCTCTTGGGCTATCTTATGTTCCACATTCATACTCATAGGCGTCGAACATTTTTTGTCTGGCGGGGTGTCTGGGGATCTATGAGGTGAACAATGACCACTCGCTACGTCCATTGTGCCTTCATCGCTGAGATTCACTGATCTCTTTCCATCTTCTCTTCTGTTCTTGAAATTCTCTTTGCCAAGGGCCCATGTCTGTGGCTGCAGTAAAAAATTCAACAACTTGGGGCAACCAGTGAAAACAGCACTGAGATAGAACCAGGCTGGAAGTTGGCAGGAATTGGCTGCGTCAGGATGACCATGTTTAGTCGAGCCATTGTCCACGACTGTTCGTTCAGGGGCAAGATTATCTTCACCGCCCATGACCTTGACCACCCCGTCTGTGATATTCGTGTTATGACCTGTATCTGTGCGGTCTATGACACGTATAGTCGGCCCTTTCTCACAGGCTGGACTTGCAAGAGACGTGGAGGAATTTCCCAAGAGAATTCCTAGAGCATTATTCAGAAGGCCTGTCTGAACATCTGAAGGAGAACACAGATCTTCATTAGACTGAAGGGAAAACCGCTGCCAGACGCGATTGTGTAGAAGAGTTACAAGACGCGGGAACTCTTCTCTCTGAACAAGCTGTTCTAGAAGGCAAGGACTCTCTGACTCACAACTACAAAGGCCTGATCCATCTCTGGACTGTGTCTTCATAGCTTCTGGTAATGTGAGATTTTCCAGGTTTGACAATGCCATAATGAATCGGATGTCTCTGGCTCCACTGCTGTCAAGAATCAACTGGTTCTATGCTCCTGGAAATAGAAAAAAAAGTAAATTTAGGATAAATGTTTGATACACGGTGTGAAGTACATAATTGTAGACAGTTTCTCCTTCCCCCCTCTTCCTCCTCCCTACCCCCCCCCCCCNCCCCCCGCCTCCCAAACATTCACACTTCACATAATGTATTTTTTTATATTCCTTCTCGTTTAGCCCCACTCCCTGCCCATGATGGATAGGACAGGTCTTTAGTCAGTCAAAATGAGTCTTCGATCGCTGGACTAGGAGGAGTTGAGATATCAAGCTCTGAAGGTGATGGGGTTATCCAATATTGATTTTTTTTTCTTTGTTGCAGAAATCGAGAGTAAAATCGTGTCTGTACACAAAATTATTTATGTTATGAGTGAATGGTCACTAACTGTAGGCGAACGTGAGTTTCTGTGAAGTATAATTGATTACCTTTATTTACAGTATAACGAAAAAAACTGTTCTTCAGTTATGATTTTCTCAGAATATTTTTCATTGCATGGGCATGATCCTTGTTACATTAAACAACTTTACATCCCTCGGGCCGGAACAATGCTGGGTCAAACTTGTTTTTCACCTCATGAAAGTACAGTAATAGTTTTTCCATTTTATACATGGAGTAGTGTGATTGCGGATTAGTGTGATCAATGGAAGCGAGGAAAGCGGAAGTAATGGTTACTGGAGTTGTGACTTGCGATGCCCTAAGTGGCCGTGCATGTGTAATAACTGAGACTGATAGATTCCAAAGTGCATGTGAAAAACTTCAGTGACACATTTTCACTCTCATTTTTTTCCCCTTCCTCTTCAAGTTTAGTCATCACAATTTTACTTGTATCGGATAACGAACAAATAAATCCAGGTAGTCAATAAGCTTTTGAGTTCGCGCTTTATTTATTTGATCAACCAGGGAAAGCAGCTGGGGAGGNGGGGGGGGGGGGGGGGGGGGGGGGAGACGGAAGTGTTGGAGGAAGGGTATGAAGGAGATAGGCCCACAAGTCCCCTTATCTATGCCACTGATCCCCCTCCTTGTCCTCTCCCGCTCCCCCCTCCCCCACTGCATACACACCTTCCACAGGCTGAGAAGAAGTACTCCCAAGCTGGTGAAAGAATCTTACTATAGTACCGGTACCTGTGATTAATAAAGGAAGGAGAGGACACCTTAAATGTGCGGGAGGGAAAAGACATGGGATGGGGCATTGGGGATGAGATGGGCAACTCATTAACTGCAATGTTTTCATCAGCACCACGCCTTGTACCATCAATGAAAATGCCACGCCATTATCGTCATGTCGTCATGAAGATCATCACCACACCATCAATCCCTTGACATCAAACTCTAGACTCCCCTTCCCCTCCCCCTTTCCCAAGAAATCTTCACAAAAATGATCATTACCCGAAATCGCCACCACATCACCACTCAAAGAAATGATCGCCACTGAAATCACCATCACCATCAATACCACCACATTATCCCCCCTCCCCCCCCCCCNCCCAATACACACACACACAACTATGATGTATAATGCCACTAGGAGATGTCACACAATCGAATCATTGTTTCGTTTCAAAATATTGTAACAAATTTCCGTAAAAAAAAAAAGGGTAAAAATTTAAACATTTAAACATGCTCGTCCATGTACACAGCTTTTGTGGTAAAAATCTCTTGCCCTGTTCGTTGAATCTTGAACAAGAAATCAAAATATGAAATTCATATAGTGGGTCTATTTCAAGAAAACATATAAATATGGCCTTCTTCCTGACAGTGGACCTCTCTAGCAAACGATCTACATTTCTTAACTATCCGAACTGACGTACGTGTAAAGGCTGTAGATTAAAGGTATCTGTAGTACCACTTCATACATCAACATATACCATCTAGTCTCATGATAAACTGTATATTTTTGACTGCTTCATGCAACTCCTCGTCCCCCTCCACCCCCAACCCCTTTTTTAGAGTTTTGATCAAAGATCACAGGCAAGTCGAGTCCACTTACCTTTCTGCACAAATAGCTGAATAGTTGTACAAAATTTCCATGCTTCTCACAAAGCCAAATAAATATTAATATTTGTAAACAGGAGCTGTGCAAGCTACTAAGGAAGACTACACTTCTTTAAGTCTAATAAATGCTGCTAGTGCACAGTCAAAGTAGCAGTATCACATCCGTCTTACTCCAGCAGACTAAATCTTAATCTTAATAAATAAAGAGTTGGCACAGTAACCTACTTAGGATTAAGAAATGCGGCGAAGGAACTAAAAACAGCCCGAATGCTCCATATTCTCACGTGGTTTCTTTGTTGTGGTTGAGTCCAACGCCTTACTCTACCAGTGCACAAATCATGTGGAGGAAAACTACGTATTTTGAACGGGTGCCAGCACTGCACTAATGCCAGTCAAGGGAGTCGAAGAAGCCTGCCTTTCAACAATAATCTACTCTCTTAGTTCATTCGTTTTGCAGTAATCAACATTTAGTATTACACAGACTAGTATTGTAGCACGGAACCACTTATAAGCATTGGGGCTGAACAATTCCGTAAGCAACAGTTATTGTATGAAATAGCTCAATTTGTCCCAAAATATCTCACTGACACATAGATTGTTTATCATTTCGTTTCAGCATGTTTGGAATCATATATTTTAGACAACAATGGTGGGTCACGTGATCAAATTTCAAGATGTCGCTCTGCTGTGCAAGTGCGTGCCGCTGACATACGTATAATTTTATTTATTTAAGGCTTTACCAGCATACAGCATCTTAGGAAATTTACAAGTCTGCCGCATTTTGTTATAACACGGATCAACTGTTAGCGAAATCTAATGTCTAGGTGTTTAGATCCATAGATAGGCCTAACGTGGGCAGGGACTCTTACGACATGAATGCTTGTTTTTGTCTCTCTGTGTGCCGGGTCGGTTCGGGGCTGAAGTTTAAGGTTGGGAAAGCTATGCGAGTACTCTTGATTTTAGTTCTGCAGTAGTACAATACAAAGCATAGGATAAACATTACTGTCAATGGCAATGATGTTGGCAGTAGTCCCTTTAGAAATAGAATCTGATTCTGAATCCAAACTCTAACCTAACCTTAACCTGGTCCTAGTCTCTAGAGTCTAGACTAAGCATTGAGAGGAGGTTCTAACCAGACAGAGTCCAACCATAGTGATATATCTAATCAGCCTAATGAAGTAAATGCCCATCAAGATCGGTCCTTGGGAGGAATTCCAAGTGGTTGCCATGGTCACATATGAAAACTAGCCTATTAATAAATCGCTGAGATAGAAATAGTCTATATTATGTAGGCTACTGATAGATATTACTGAGATAAGTGGCGATCATAAGTTCACAACCGTCAACCCATAATTACCCATTTGACTTGTCAATCTTAAATTATATTCATTAATAAAACATTTATATTTTCATTTGTTGAATGGAATTAATGAAAATTAAACTATAAACTTTATAACTTTATTGGAACCGGTCAGGAGCATGTTGTAAGTTGGCAACCAATTGAACCATATGGAAATCCTTCCGGGGCCTTAAATGAAAAGCTCATAAAATCTGTCAATGGTAAAAAGTAAAGTGGGCCAAGCATTTTATCATTGCCCCAAAAATGAAAAAAAACAACAAGTTAATCAGTGTGATGTGCAATAAAATAAGTAGTTAAACGAATACTTGTGAACTTACCTTGCTTATTCAGAGACTGAAACTTCACCAGATGACTACTAAAGCACAAGGTTCATGCATTAAATAATTGAAAATAAATATAAGCCTAGCTAAGTTAGACTGAACTTACTTTAAGTGGGAGTGAAAGTAAGTGTGCCATATTATCTGTATCATTATCAACTACAGGAGTAGCATTGCCACCAGAAATACCAGAACTGCGCTAAAGGAGAACACGCACATCCAGAAATACCAGAGCTACCTTACGCACATCAAAAATACTTTACCGTTTTCCAATACTTTTTCTGTCTGAAAATTATCTGTGGTGCCCACTGAGTGAATGTTGCAAAGAAAGAGCATCATTCTGTTGTGTTACTGTGCATGTATGTAATATGTTGCATTTAGGAGAACTAGAGTTATCAGGTTTGGCCCTTGCATCCAGAATTATTCCCCTTCCCCCAATTAGCAGCAGCTTGTGGCAAAAACGATGACGTCACTTTTCCAGCAGTTATAAACACATTCATCTGACAATGTATTATTCAGCTTTAAATTAAGGTTCTGGTCATCCAGATTCAAACCTAAAGGGTGTTAGTGTAAGCCAGATAAAGTATTCTGCATTTTAATTGCCTCAGCTTGATTTTGTTTGACATATATCTACTGTTCACAGAAGAATTAAAACATTCTTACCAATATGCTATCACCCGTCCGCAGAGCATTGGCTAGACAACTTGACCATGTGGCGAGAACGTATTTGATGTAAGCTTAGCTTTTGGCCGCCATGCGCACAATGGGTGTAACTGTAACAATTCTGACATTTGATAATGTAACCCTGTGGGTTGTCTTGGGCCGGCAGACTCATTTTATATCATTACAACAGACGCTTGAAAGACTGTTTTATTGGAATAATAGGGTATCATATAATTTAGTATGATCTGCAGGACAATGCAACTTTAAGTAGGGGAGATGAGGACACCCTTAAACACTACTAATATTGGGGAAGACCCACCTTGAAACCCTTCCCCTGCTAATTTGTTTTTCCTTGGGTCAGTCACAATGTTTACAAGATAATGTTCATGGTTATCTGCAACAGAAGAGTTCTGGATACATTATGTGGATTAATGGCTTTGAACAGAATGTCTCAAGAAAGTTAGAAAGCTGTGTCTCTATTACAAAAGACTCTGGACTATTGTCCGCATATAGTCAGGATATGGGTGGACCCACATAGTGTTAGAAACACAGTTGAAGATATTATAAAATAATATTAATGATTCATTGTTTTCTTTGTTGTTTTTTTTTTTACAGTTAGTAACGAAGTACCTGAACAGCCAGTGATCTCCCCTTCCTCTGGCCACATATTTGAGAGACGTCTGATCGAAAAGTATATTCATGAAAATGGCACTGATCCAATATCAAATGAGAAGCTGTCAGTGGAAATGCTTATACCTGTTAAGAGTAAGTATTCTCACTTTTGTTTTCACTTGGGCTAACTATGAAGATAGTTATCAAACTTTTTGGGGGAATGGGGAAGGTGGTTGTCGGGTGTAGGGGTGGAGGAAATATCTAAAGACTGGAGAGATTCCCGTAAGATGATTGGGCAACCTCAGCTTAAGAGAAATATTTTACAAGAACAATGATAATGTTGATATTAATACAAGATGTGCTCAGACTCAGAGATGTAAACATGTACCAATGTTGCAGCAAGATGGACATTTTGACATATAACGTTTATGTCCTCATGCATTTTTGCTCATAATATGACTGGAGAAAAGATAGATAAAATCCACCTGTATTTACCCTGCTGGCAATATGTTTTACAATGCCATACAGTGTTGAATATTTCATGGAAAACCACCTCTACCACACCACCATCAACCCTTCATCACCAAACTCAAAAGTCTCCAACCCCCATCATCCTCTGTAACAATCTATAAATCTAAGTATAATGCAGTCATTGATAGTAACCACAGAGCAGCACCCTGGTCTCCAGTGGCTTAAAAGCAAGCACTCATTCACATCTGAATCAAATAGGGAAATAGGAATGAAGTGTCTTTCCCAAGGACACCACATGCAAACACCCAGAAACTTATACTTCAGGGAGACAAACTAGGCTTAGTATTTGCTTCCAAAGAATTTAATCTTGGCATGTGGGGGACTTTACTACTATATATATAGAATCCTTTATGCCAGGGCCATCACTAAGCCCATGTCAAAAATGATTCACAGCCAATAGATTTGATTATAATTTGAATATGACAACAACAACATCAGCTAATCAGAAATTTCTGTATGTTCAAACTAGAATGAGCAATTTTACTAATTTTATATACAAGTTTTCAGTCAGTTAGAGAAGTATTTCCATCAGTCTGGTACAGTATTTTCCCTCTGAGGTGGAATATATTGAGCCTTAATAGCATGTGTTCTCATGACACAGATCCACAACTCAGTTGTCTTGTTTTCTCCACAGCTTCCACCATTGTCAAGCCCCGGCCACCCTCGGCTACCAGTATCCCAGCTATACTCAAATCTCTGCAGGATGAATGGGTAAGTTCCCTTATCAGTACACAGTTAAAGTTCATTGCACCAGTCAGTAGGACAAAAAAGAAGTGGAGCACTTTTGGACAGAGGCTTAGGAGTGAGCAGACACAGATGTTCACACACGGCAGGATAAAGATGGAAGTTCTCAAGATATAAACACAGAGAGAAGAAAAAAGAAAGAAAGAATGTGATGTGTGGAGAATTGAACCCACATCCTCTGCATTGGCATTTATTGCCACTCCATCAGCTTTAAGAGCAAATAGATGTCCCCTTCTGGTACACCAGTTGTTCCTTACGCAAGTACTAAACGTAGGAACCGCCTGAAAAGTCACACTGATATAACGCTTTCTTCTTGAATTACAGCAACTAACCAAATGTAGTACTAACAATAACATGATGTTGTAGACTAATTGTTCTTTGAGTTCCAATATATTAAATTTTACTTGCCAGAATCTGTAAGCACAGTTCACCTCACAAATTTAAGCTGCAAGGTCCGTTAATGTCCATGTGTCTTAATTCTGTCAGTCCAGAAAGGGATTTTGAGTGACCTAGGATTTTGAGTTAATCTTTTTAACAGGATTCTAAGTTTACAAAAATGTGAGTCTATTAGATCTTTGAAAGCTTTATGCCACTCAGACACATATTATGGACATACACACCTAATAAGGTGATATTTCTAGTAGTATAAATATATCATCATGTATCTAAACCTAGCTTGCTATGTACTTATTGCATCTTTTTCGTTTGTCTGCCTAAAATGAATGAATGAATGGTGTCTGAACTGCTGTGATTTCTTTTTCAGGATGCAGTAATGTTGCACAGCTTCACACTAAGACAGCAACTTCAGACAGCCAGGCAGGGTGAGTTGGTCTTCAGCCTTGGTTTATTTCTCTAATATTTTTAATTCCTGTCACTTTGTCGTGATTTTCACTTAGTCACAACGATGAATAGAGATACTAAATACTCTGAGACTCAAAAGAACAGCACACACCTGAAGCTCCAAGCTATGATAAATCTGAAGCAGAGGATAATTAATTCAAATGGAAACACAAAAATTATTTGTGACTAGCTGTTTTTATAGAAATATTGATGGTCCATCGCCCATGGGTGGCAATCTTGGAACATTCCAGTTGATTGGAATGAGTGGATCCTCACCATTTTAAATAAATTGTTTTCTTACATTTTCTCTTTCTTTACTGTTTGTAGCGAATAATGTTATTGTTTTTGTTTTTTATTCTGGAAGAGTGGGTAGTGAGAGTTTGTGAAATGCAAGTCTTAAGACTTACTGGAAATTCTGATCATATCTCCAGAATGCCTCATATGTGAAAGTTATAGGATATGGGGTAAATGCATGGGTGCATATCTTCAGTTGTACGATGGATACCCATTGATTGACTTTACCTTAATGATGGAATTTGCTACTTGATTTTCATTGATCTTTGTCTGTAATAATTACTTGCCTTGGGCATTTTCTTATATGTAAAAAAATGTATTTATATGTGTACAAATCAAGCAAGTTTCAGCTGTGACAACTTGCAGTTAAATGATATCTATTTTGAACTGCAAAAAACTCAGAGAATTTTATGAAAGGTGACTGGCATGCCAGAATGTGAAAATGAAGCATTTCTCTGGGAGATGTTATAAACTGTTTCTAATAACATGATGAATTATTTCTTTATCCATCTCAGAATTATCCCATGCCCTGTACCAGCACGATGCAGCTTGTCGTGTAATTGCTCGACTCATCAAGGAAGTTACAGCTGCCAGAGAGGGTAAGTCAGGCACATGCATAGTGATGGGGCTCACTAGCAGAAACACATCTTCTGACATCTACCTAGAGTTCTACGTAATGCCATTTTAACTGTGAAACTGCAAATTCAGTTTCCTGACATTGCAGGGAAAAGAGAAATTTGCAAAAATCATACACTGTGACATCAGCACTTGATACAGTTGTCTTGCATGCACGGGAGTCACTATCAGGTTTGGCTTTGGCAGTCAGCTAAGCTTGATGGTTTCCTCTGATATGACCTCACCTAAGTCTCACCTCTGGCACAGTTCTCAGTGCTACTGAAACTCAGTTTTTGTATTTTGTTGAAGCCGTTCTCCTATGCTGTGGATGTCTGCTCACTTGTATCTTGAATCAAAACAGCTCAATTTTACAAGGATATTTGTGTGATCAGGGAATTTTGCAGCTCCTCAGTTGTCCATTGTTAGCGCAAGTCGATTACTTGAAAATAAAACTGTTTTAATGATTGTAAGCTAGGATTTGATGTATTCTTATTGTGATGGTTACATTTATATCTGCCTCCATTTGCTCATTACCAATGTATGTTTGAGGCAGTGTTGTTCTGATAGATTAAACTCTTATTTCTACACAGCTTTGGCCACTCTCAAGCCACAGGCTGGCCTTGCAACACCTGCCCCTGGATACAATGCCCCTGCACCAACTCCAGTAAGTCTCTCATGCAATCTGGTCTCACTATCAGCTCTTAGTCTCAGCACTACCATTACACACACTTCCTTACTGAACATTGGGATATAATGGTCAAAACTGCATCTCAGAAGTTCTGGTGTTTCCTGGCCTCATATCACATCTGTTTAATGCAATTTGACATAATCTGCCAGATAATGATGGCATGATGTTGGTAGAAGTCTAAGTTATTTAAAGACACCTCTTACAGGTTTGCAATTTATAAAAAAGAACACAAACAGCAGTGAGGAATGAGAGAGCTGGCATGACTCTCTAGCATACCTGCTGCATCTGTGGAAGAAATTTACTCCTTCATTTTGGGCTGACAAGCTGATTGGGCACACACCCAGTCTGTTATTAGGCAGGGATGCCAATTTTCCGGATAAATCCGGATTTCCGGATTTTTCGACATTTTTAGCGGCGGGAAAGAAAATCCGGATATTTCGGCGTTTTGAGCGACGGAGAAAAAAAATCCAGTGTCATCCGGATAACATTCATGAAAATGAAATATGCGAAGAACGAATCGCATGAAAACCGGAAGTTATATATTTTACAAACTTCCGGAATGCCCGCGCACATGCCTCTAACGAGGTCAGAGGGATACCGGTGCTATATTTAGCACTAGACCTCGCGGAAAGTGTAAACAGTGCGCTCGGTCATCAATCAAGAAAGAACAATGATGCAAAATGANAACATGGGAGGCTCTTCTTTCTATTCTCCCTAGGTTAGAAGGGACACTGCTGCATTACCAGGTTTTGTCATTGGTTGTTGTGTCAGATCAACTTATCTCTTGACCTCAGTGCTCTGTGTACATTATCATGTCAGGTGCAGAGCAGTTTATCAAGGCTGTTAGTCACTTGTTATCACTGGTTAATATTTCAAAATAGAGATCTTGGTATGACTTGCATTAGTTTGGTCCAAATTTTGTAAATCACACAGTGTGCAGCAGCACACAGACATTCATGCTATAAAAATGGATGGCAAAAGAGACACAGTACCAGTGGATTCCACACAAGTATAAGCAAATTTGTAATTCACATGACTGTTCGGGAATTGCTAACTGTTCGCAGCTTTCTTGCTCGTGCAGTTGCATTTTGGCATTGCTTACATGCACTTTTCAAACATGAGTGTGTTGGCATACACAGACCTGTCATACTGTTAAAAAAAAATCAATTCACTAATAAGCTGAGTCACTTGAGTACCATAAATATAATATAAAAATATTTACTGAATAAGCGTGCACTATTTAGTTTATATGTGTCAGATTGTAAGTGGCAACATGTCCAGTGCTCGATTTAATAGAGAGGTGTCAATTGCACAGTGTGCTCAAAGGTAAAGGATCAGGAAGTCACCGTTTTGCTGTAAGTCGACTTCACCTATGTGAAAATTATGGTGCTGTACATGTTTTAAAATTTCCACTGGCATAGAGTGAGCAAACTGACTGGGAAGGGTGTGTGCATAGCATCAGATTTTACTAACAATTTTGCCAGTTTATATCTCTCTAACTTTTCACACCAGGGCTATACTGGAGGTGAAAAGGGTCTGAGTAAATAAGCTTCACTTACAGTTGCTTACAGCCTGTTTGATAACCTCAAACTTGTCTTGATGCCGTGGAGTCTTGATATGTGATTAGTTGACCTCTTGTTTATTATTATAGACAAACTTGTCATCAGAGGACTATTTGGTCTCAGTATAACATTGTGCTCATATATTCAGGACCAGAAGTCTAGTCAGTGTCATGGTGATGTTTTACATGTGTGCCCCATGTGTGTTCACAGGCCATCGCTGCCGATGCAGGACCTGAGCAAGCCATACAGCCTGCAGAGGAGGCGGTCATGAGTGAAGAAATTATCAAGAAGGTAAGTCTTGGGGATTTGGGCTTTGCTTGGTGATGGCTATGGGAGGTATGAAGAAAAATTCTACTAATAAAGGGAGGTCATGCAGAGAAAAAGTGTCTTAAATAATGCAAGGAATATTACATTTAGTTGAAGAATTGCCATGTACGTTATTTCTTTGCTGTTAGACACATAAAATAAAGGATCACTTGATTCAAGATAATAATGTGTAGATTTAGGGATATACAGTGGAACCCCTTGATAACGAGCCCCTAAACAACGACCTCCCCTCTATTTTGACTTTTTTTCTCAGTGACGGACATATTTCTCTATATAAAGTACCCCGAAGTAGGGACTTCCCCTCAAACGTGACCTACGACCCAGGTTTTGGCTCTGTTTGTAGACAGATTCCCCCAACATTGCGACTTTCATTCTAGGCCTAGGCTAGGCTAGGCCTACCGTGCAATGGCCATAGCCATGCGAAACCGAAGATGAGACGGGGTGGGAATGCTGTGGTCTTGCGTGGGTGAAGGAACCGATTGATAATGCCTATTCAGATTTGTTCGTTAGTCGGCGAGCCAAGTAGAGCATGTTATAGGCACAAACGACATTCAGCAGCTAGCGAAGTGATGTCTCATCGCACATCCTGCCTCATTTGCATGTCTGGGCATGCGTGCCACTGGTGAAACGAACAAGTGCGCGGGGTAGGGCTGGGCAGCGAACCGCTTTGCGGTTAACTAGTTATCTGGGCGATCCGTTACGAAAAACTGGATAACAATTTGGGAACCAAATTTTAAACAACTGACGAAAGTAAATCCAGATCCAGTTGATTCATCCTCGCGACTGACCTGCTCTCTCTTGCTCGCGTGCTCGCGAGCCAGCGCGTCACACTACTGTAGCGTTAAATGGGGGGAAATACTAGATCTACACCAACCCATCCTCTCTCCTCCCTCCCCCTCCCCTCCGTTTCCTTTCTTGTGCGTCTTCGATGGCTTAAGCTTATAATTTACAAAATCTTTACAGTTAAAATTATACACAGAATGTTATGCGCAGGAGAATAGGATCAAGTTTGAGAGTGACAGAGCAAAGCGACAGCCTTGAGGCATACGGGAAAAGAGAGGAACTATTTTTATGCATAGGGCTTGAAAAACGCTGGTGCTCCTCCCTTCCCCCAAAAGGATGGTGCCCCTCCCTTCCCCTGTTCCTTGCCAACAGCCTTTTCCGCCCACTAAGGCTTGACCCACTTGTGTGCAAGACACGAAAAGTGACATGCTAGGCTAGGCTGCCTGACCGCTAGGCCACACATTCCGCCGGCGCTGTTCCACGCGTCCGCGCAGCCCTCACCTCTCTCTCACGTATTCAAAATGAATTTGGATAACGAGATCCGATTGGCCACTGCAAAAGGAATCAAATGTAAATTATACGGTCTGAAGGATCTCGCACCATTGTGTACTGTTATGAAATTCGTCCAAGGGACATAATGCCTCAGAACCTAGAACCCTGAATTAAGACCCCCCTCTAATGTGACCTGATTTCACCTACATTTTGCCAGGTCTTAATTGAGGGGTTCTACTGTATATCTCCAGTGCAATTTTCTCAACCTTTAAGCATCTCGGTCTAGAAGATCAGGCTTCTTTATTGGTAGAATAGCAGGGAAGATGACTTGTTTAATGTCTTTGTACTGGACTGTAGTTCGTAATAATAAGCATTATGTGAAAAACTTCATTGTCAAAACTATTTTACTGTATCCTTCAAGCATTGTATTGTAAATGCTTTTCTCTTTCATCATTCACAGCTCCAAGACAAAGCCACTTTGCTCACAGCAGAGAGAAAGAAGGTAATGATATTCACGGCTGTGTTTTGTAATTTTAATGGATTTAATTATCTTTGAGTTGGTCCGTGATAAGGGAAACAGGAAAGAATTACAGGGGTTAAGATTAGATAGTAGTTTGTTTCTGAGCTATGAAAATTTCATTTCATATTGACTTTATAACTTACTTCTGTATATCTGTCTTATGTCCTTAGTGATCATTAGCCAGTTTTTATTGTATTTCTATGTTCTGTTCATTATCTGTATTATTCTTTGATTTTCCTTTTCAGCGGGGTAAAACTGTTCCAGAAGGCTTAGCAACAAGTGAGGATATTCGTAATTACAGGCAGCTGGCTTCTCACACTGTAAGTGCATTCCATTATTAGTGCATGTTGAGGTGGTTATAGCTCGTGATAGGATTATTTTGATATGCTTACTTGCTATTACACAAAGGAAATTTTATGCTACCTGAAAAGCTTTGCAAGTTCAATAATAGTCAGTGGGTAAGAGTGGTCCTAGGGATATTTTCATGTGAATAGGGCATTCCATGAATTTGACCATAACCATATTCAAGTGTCTTTTCTAAATCTGCCAATTTGGTATTTCAAAATACACATGCACAGATTGTGTGCACATGCATAAATATTGATGTTAACCCTTGTGATGCGGTGATAGTTTATATACTACTGTACGCTTTCTACCATTCAGTGTGGCAATAGTATATATACGCTTCGCTCAACCAACCTCTGCCTGCAGTGATCGTATTTATGCAGCCGTGTATCCTGGCAACGGGTCTTAACCATCAGGCAATATGCGCTCATCGGCTGTAACATTGGTAAAACTAGGTCACACAGCCAGCGAGCAGCAAAGCAAGTGGCCAGCTAGCGCTGCTAGTGTTAAGATGATGTGGAATTTTCCTATACTGCTGACTGGATGTGTTTTATATTTATTTGCCTTATCTATTGTCTATTAATTTGAAATCACTGAAGTCTGTAGGAAATGCAGCAAAAGTCAACTGCTGGGTTTCATTGTCTACTATGTTGTGATTAAATTTTGCAGTATTTATCTGGTTTTATAAGATCCAGTGCAATTGAAAGGCAGTAATCTTCATTAAAGTGGTTCTCAGTCATGACATTTCCTGATTTTTCCAGATGTTTGGTTGATTTACATTTTGTTATAAAAAACCCATTGACGCACGACTGCTTGACCATTTAGATCAGACAGTGACCTCTGTGATGGTTGGGTCTGATATGATATGATTGTAAAGCAACCATGGTCACTGAATTCTATAAAAGCCCTTGGGCTTAAGTGACCTGATCACCAAGTTATGTGATTTTTAAATTTCATTTCCTTATAACACCACTTTATGCCTTTTGTGTTCAAGTTATGATCAAGTTTTGCCCCTGATGTTTTCTGTGTGTAGGGTTTGCACAGCGCCAGTGTTCCAGGGATCTTGGCAGTGGATGTTTGTTTGAAAGACACATCAAGGATTGTCACTGGCGGCAATGACAAGAACGCTGTGGTGTTCAACAAGGACACAGAACAGGTCATGGCCATTCTCAAAGGTCACACCAAGAAGGTCACCAGTGTTATATACCATCCTGAGGAGGTGAGCTAGAGCCACAGCTGATGTCAAATTTTTTAACTCTTTTTAATTACCAGCTTACACAGGAGACCAACAGAAATAGTATGTTATTATGGTGTATTACAGGCAGTGTGATAAAACTGAGGTGGGGGTGGGGGGGTGTGCAAGTGAAGCAGGTAATCTGGTAAACAGTTGATAAATGAAACTGCAGTATACGAACGTAGGAAGTAGCAAAAACAGTAATGGACATCCTCAGTCATTTGACTATCAGGCACATTGTGTAGAAGAAAGTTTGTAGGTCTGGACCCAACGGTCAGATTCTGGTAAAGATTAGTCTCCCTGTACATAACATCCTCTTCTGTGTGGGTAAAATGTAAGTATTATTGGCACAAGAAGCAAGGGAAAACTAGCAGTTTTAACAAAATCAGATGTTACCATCTAACTCTGAAAAATGCTGGATGATTTGCTTCTGGGACAAATTATAAACGCAAAAGTTTGATGAGTGAAAACTTCCAGTTGATCTTTGGTGGCACTATAAAAAAGTTGGGCTATCCTGATATACTATAGTTCCAAACTTTGATTCAGCGGATCCTGATGTCAAATTTGTTCAAAAGATGAAACTCGTTGCCTTCCTTTCTGCAGGAGCTGGTGATAACTGCTTCCCCTGACAACTCTATCCGAGTTTGGGGCATAACGACTGCATCCTGTGGACAGATCATACGAGCTCATGATGCTCCAGTAACGGGCATCAGCTTGCATGCCACAGGAGACTACCTCTTGTCATGTTCCACTGATATGGTGAGTTGGGCCTCTGGCTTATAATAGGGTTACCATAGACAAGGAAAATAAGTGAAAGTATTGGAAAATGGCATTTCCAGTTCTGGAAAATACTTGCAGTCAGCAAACATAGCTGGGTATGGAATATTATGACAATGAAATCAGCACTTTCTTATTTTGTTTGGAACTACTGTCTTGTGCAACAGTGAGAGTGAAAACGCCGAACAGAGGGTAAACTTTTTGTGTGACCAGAAGTTGGGCATGGAAAATATGAGGGACCACCTGAATAAAAAAAAAAAAAAATTAATATTTTGTGGCAGTCCTGAATTCATCAATCTTGAATACACATCTCTGATTGTGTCTGCTTGAATGTGCATTTTTGTTTATGGAGAAGGTGTGGTGATTAGGGTCATTTGTGATTTCATTTTAGTTCACATAACAGACTAGAAGTGGGCAGAGATAGGAAGCAATTTAATGAACATATACCTGAATAGATTTCATTGCAGGGATGCCACCCTTCGGGGAACTTTCTGAAATAAGAAAATATTGTATTCCAGAGAAAACTGAGATGCTTATCCAAGAAATTGCATAAGAAGAAAATAAATTTAAAGGATTTGTCAGCTACATATCTCTTTCTTGTTTGTCATAAGCGTCTGCCATGGCCATTCTCTATAAATTTATAGTTATGCACTTAGAAGTAGAGGCATTTGAACAGTGAAATTGAATAATAAATGTGAAACAACAGAAAGTTCAGAGAATTTCAAGAAAAATGAATGGCATCCCCGAATATTTTCTTCTGGTTGCCATTTGCATCATCCTCAGAATATTGTGCATGGGTTGGCTTCAGATAGTAAACATGTGCTAGAATCTTCTGGTGTTTGATTGGCAAAGGATCCTTGGAAGTTATGAAATCTCTACTTCATGCAGGAAGTAGCGGAGAATCTTCACAGTCGTGTTGTTTGTGCTGTTAGAGTGGAATTGGAGAACTGTAAGAAGATTTGGATGTGACTTTCAAGGAAAGTTAGTTCACCATCTAATACCATTTTTTTTTTTTAATCTTTTCAGCACTGGGCCTTCTCAGACATCCGTACTGGCCGCATACTGACCAAAGTTGTGGATAAAACAGGTCAAATGAGTAAGTCATGAAGTTGTTACTGTGGTGTGTCCTTAGAGATGACTTCAGAATCATGGGTTTATCTGAGAGTAAGTGGGCTGCAGAAAAAGAAAGTGATTGCGGGAAATTTTCAGTTTTCTTTAAACCAGAAAGTTCATGCCATTGGTCTGTTTGTTTTTCAGTGAGTAAACAGCTGTACAGGAAGGTCGTAAAGCAATTTAAATAAAGATACCAAATTTATGTCAGATACATTACAAAATAGGTTATGAAATAGCTTATGATAAGTAAAATCTTTCCAAGTTCTGTGCTCTTCAGTCATTTAAGTTACATTTTATTTCCATGTATTGTTTCAAAATAGTTGTTACANATACACCGTTTCGTGTGAACATAGTTCTGAGATAGCACTATGTACTGGTGGTGATAACTCAAAAACGTCAAAAATCGGGATACGCCCTTTCGTGTGGAAGGCGACGATATAGATACCAAATTTATGTCAGGTACATTACAGAAATAGCTTATGAAATAGCCTATGATAAGTAAAATCTTTCCAAGTTCTTTGCTCTTCAGTCATTTAAGTTACATTTTATTTCCATGTATTGTTTCAAAATAGTTGTTACAGGCCAAAGTATGTTTTATTAACTTGCTAACTTACTTTTCTTTATTGTGTCATGCTAGTCAGGAGTGTAAAATTCTGTAATACAAAGGAAATGTGGGTTACAGGCATAAGCTTATGCCTTGGGTACAGTGACTTTTGTAGGCATTGAAAAGTGATGGCATTGATGAATAAACTAGACAGACATGGTGCCTTTCATAACAAAATAATTTGGCAAAAATTGGTGGACAAAATTTCACTCATCTTCTGTCAACTGATCTTGCCACATTTTAAATATTTAAACAAAATTTACAGTTCACAGCTCTACTGTTTTTATGGAAGAACATCATTTGGTCTAAAATCATGGTATTTCAGAAGATGCAAAAAACAGTGGAAGTGTGTTTCTCTTTTTCATTTAAGCAGGGCGGGCATAGGGCTGACTATCTGAGAAATTTAAAAGTTTATGATAAAATAGTCCAGATGATAACATTAGGAACATTGTGCTCTATGTGAAGGTGCCAAAAGGTGAATAGACGTTATCCGGAAATCCGATTGCGGGAGGTAACTCCTGAAAGTTAACACTTAAAGGAGTTATGTCCCCTTTCCTGGACCCACTCGACAATACCCCGAGTTGTACACAATGTGAGGCAAGCGTGTTGCAGAAAGGGTACCTAGCGCATAGACAGACTGGTGAACGTGACATTGACCTGTTTATACAATTTTACACGCCATTTACTTATTGACCGCTCGGCCTATTCGCATAACTTTTAGCAAGCTCAATCATTTCCATTGATNTTGTCACTTAGTGCTGTCCAGTCTCCCAGAACTCTTGTCACTTAGTGCTGTCCAGTCTCCCAGAACTCTTGTCACTTAGTGCTGTCCAGTCTCCCAGAACTCTTGTCACTTAGTGCTGTCCAGTCTCCCAGAACTCTTGTCACTTAGTGCTGTCCAGTCTCCCAGAACTCTTGTCACTTAGTGCTGTCCAGTCTCCCAGAACTCTTGTCACTTAGTGCTGTCCAGTCTCCCAGAACTCTTGTCACTTAGTGCTGTCCAGTCTCCCAGAACTCTTGTCACTTAGTGCTGTCCAGTCTCCCAGAACTCTTGTCACTTAGTGCTGTCCAGTCTCCCAGAACTCTTGTCACTTAGTGCTGTCCAGTCTCCCAGAACTCTTGTCACTTAGTGCTGTCCAGTCTCCCAGAACTCTTGTCACTTAGTGCTGTCCAGTCTCCCAGAACTCTTGTCACTTAGTGCTGTCCAGTCTCCCAGAACTCTTGTCACTTAGTGCTGTCCAGTCTCCCAGAACTCTTGTCACTTAGTGCTGTCCAGTCTCCCAGAACTCTTGTCACTTAGTGCTGTCCAGTCTCCCAGAACTCTTGTCACTTAGTGCTGTCCAGTCTCCCAGAACTCTTGTCACTTAGTGCTGTCCAGTCTCCCAGAACTCTTGTCACTTAGTGCTGTCCAGTCTCCCAGAACTCTTGTCACTTAGTGCTGTCCAGTCTCCCAGAACTCTTGTCACTTAGTGCTGTCCAGTCTCCCAGAACTCTTGTCACTTAGTGCTGTCCAGTCTCCCAGAACTCTTGTCACTTAGTGCTGTCCAGTCTCCCAGAACTCTTGTCACTTAGTGCTGTCCAGTCTCCCAGAACTCTTGTCACTTAGTGCTGTCCAGTCTCCCAGAACTCTTGTCACTTAGTGCTGTCCAGTCTCCCAGAACTCTTGTCACTTAGTGCTGTCCAGTCTCCCAGAACTCTTGTCACTTAGTGCTGTCCAGTCTCCCAGAACTCTTGTCACTTAGTGCTGTCCAGTCTCCCAGAACTCTTGTCACTTAGTGCTGTCCAGTCTCCCAGAACTCTTGTCACTTAGTGCTGTCCAGTCTCCCAGAACTCTTGTCACTTAGTGCTGTCCAGTCTCCCAGAACTCTTGTCACTTAGTGCTGTCCAGTCTCCCAGAACTCTTGTCACTTAGTGCTGTCCAGTCTCCCAGAACTCTTGTCACTTAGTGCTGTCCAGTCTCCCAGAACTCTTGTCACTTAGTGCTGTCCAGTCTCCCAGAACTCTTGTCACTTAGTGCTGTCCAGTCTCCCAGAACTCTTGTCACTTAGTGCTGTCCAGTCTCCCAGAACTCTTGTCACTTAGTGCTGTCCAGTCTCCCAGAACTCTTGTCACTTAGTGCTGTCCAGTCTCCCAGAACTCTTGTCACTTAGTGCTGTCCAGTCTCCCAGAACTCTTGTCACTTAGTGCTGTCCAGTCTCCCAGAACTCTTGTCACTTAGTGCTGTCCAGTCTCCCAGAACTCTTGTCACTTAGTGCTGTCCAGTCTCCCAGAACTCTTGTCACTTAGTGCTGTCCAGTCTCCCAGAACTCTTGTCACTTAGTGCTGTCCAGTCTCCCAGAACTCTTGTCACTTAGTGCTGTCCAGTCTCCCAGAACTCTTGTCACTTAGTGCTGTCCAGTCTCCCAGAACTCTTGTCACTTAGTGCTGTCCAGTCTCCCAGAACTCTTGTCACTTAGTGCTGTCCAGTCTCCCAGAACTCTTGTCACTTAGTGCTGTCCAGTCTCCCAGAACTCTTGTCACTTAGTGCTGTCCAGTCTCCCAGAACTCTTGTCACTTAGTGCTGTCCAGTCTCCCAGAACTCTTGTCACTTAGTGCTGTCCAGTCTCCCAGAACTCTTGTCACTTAGTGCTGTCCAGTCTCCCAGAACTCTTGTCACTTAGTGCTGTCCAGTCTCCCAGAACTCTTGTCACTTAGTGCTGTCCAGTCTCCCAGAACTCTTGTCACTTAGTGCTGTCCAGTCTCCCAGAACTCTTGTCACTTAGTGCTGTCCAGTCTCCCAGAACTCTTGTCACTTAGTGCTGTCCAGTCTCCCAGAACTCTTGTCACTTAGTGCTGTCCAGTCTCCCAGAACTCTTGTCACTTAGTGCTGTCCAGTCTCCCAGAACTCTTGTCACTTAGTGCTGTCCAGTCTCCCAGAACTCTTGTCACTTAGTGCTGTCCAGTCTCCCAGAACTCTTGTCACTTAGTGCTGTCCAGTCTCCCAGAACTCTTGTCACTTAGTGCTGTCCAGTCTCCCAGAACTCTTGTCACTTAGTGCTGTCCAGTCTCCCAGAACTCTTGTCACTTAGTGCTGTCCAGTCTCCCAGAACTCTTGTCACTTAGTGCTGTCCAGTCTCCCAGAACTCTTGTCACTTAGTGCTGTCCAGTCTCCCAGAACTCTTGTCACTTAGTGCTGTCCAGTCTCCCAGAACTCTTGTCACTTAGTGCTGTCCAGTCTCCCAGAACTCTTGTCACTTAGTGCTGTCCAGTCTCCCAGAACTCTTGTCACTTAGTGCTGTCCAGTCTCCCAGAACTCTTGTCACTTAGTGCTGTCCAGTCTCCCAGAACTCTTGTCACTTAGTGCTGTCCAGTCTCCCAGAACTCTTGTCACTTAGTGCTGTCCAGTCTCCCAGAACTCTTGTCACTTAGTGCTGTCCAGTCTCCCAGAACTCTTGTCACTTAGTGCTGTCCAGTCTCCCAGAACTCTTGTCACTTAGTGCTGTCCAGTCTCCCAGAACTCTTGTCACTTAGTGCTGTCCAGTCTCCCAGAACTCTTGTCACTTAGTGCTGTCCAGTCTCCCAGAACTCTTGTCACTTAGTGCTGTCCAGTCTCCCAGAACTCTTGTCACTTAGTGCTGTCCAGTCTCCCAGAACTCTTGTCACTTAGTGCTGTCCAGTCTCCCAGAACTCTTGTCACTTAGTGCTGTCCAGTCTCCCAGAACTCTTGTCACTTAGTGCTGTCCAGTCTCCCAGAACTCTTGTCACTTAGTGCTGTCCAGTCTCCCAGAACTCTTGTCACTTAGTGCTGTCCAGTCTCCCAGAACTCTTGTCACTTAGTGCTGTCCAGTCTCCCAGAACTCTTGTCACTTAGTGCTGTCCAGTCTCCCAGAACTCTTGTCACTTAGTGCTGTCCAGTCTCCCAGAACTCTTGTCACTTAGTGCTGTCCAGTCTCCCAGAACTCTTGTCACTTAGTGCTGTCCAGTCTCCCAGAACTCTTGTCACTTAGTGCTGTCCAGTCTCCCAGAACTCTTGTCACTTAGTGCTGTCCAGTCTCCCAGAACTCTTGTCACTTAGTGCTGTCCAGTCTCCCAGAACTCTTGTCACTTAGTGCTGTCCAGTCTCCCAGAACTCTTGTCACTTAGTGCTGTCCAGTCTCCCAGAACTCTTGTCACTTAGTGCTGTCCAGTCTCCCAGAACTCTTGTCACTTAGTGCTGTCCAGTCTCCCAGAACTCTTGTCACTTAGTGCTGTCCAGTCTCCCAGAACTCTTGTCACTTAGTGCTGTCCAGTCTCCCAGAACTCTTGTCACTTAGTGCTGTCCAGTCTCCCAGAACTCTTGTCACTTAGTGCTGTCCAGTCTCCCAGAACTCTTGTCACTTAGTGCTGTCCAGTCTCCCAGAACTCTTGTCACTTAGTGCTGTCCAGTCTCCCAGAACTCTTGTCACTTAGTGCTGTCCAGTCTCCCAGAACTCTTGTCACTTAGTGCTGTCCAGTCTCCCAGAACTCTTGTCACTTAGTGCTGTCCAGTCTCCCAGAACTCTTGTCACTTAGTGCTGTCCAGTCTCCCAGAACTCTTGTCACTTAGTGCTGTCCAGTCTCCCAGAACTCTTGTCACTTAGTGCTGTCCAGTCTCCCAGAACTCTTGTCACTTAGTGCTGTCCAGTCTCCCAGAACTCTTGTCACTTAGTGCTGTCCAGTCTCCCAGAACTCTTGTCACTTAGTGCTGTCCAGTCTCCCAGAACTCTTGTCACTTAGTGCTGTCCAGTCTCCCAGAACTCTTGTCACTTAGTGCTGTCCAGTCTCCCAGAACTCTTGTCACTTAGTGCTGTCCAGTCTCCCAGAACTCTTGTCACTTAGTGCTGTCCAGTCTCCCAGAACTCTTGTCACTTAGTGCTGTCCAGTCTCCCAGAACTCTTGTCACTTAGTGCTGTCCAGTCTCCCAGAACTCTTGTCACTTAGTGCTGTCCAGTCTCCCAGAACTCTTGTCACTTAGTGCTGTCCAGTCTCCCAGAACTCTTGTCACTTAGTGCTGTCCAGTCTCCCAGAACTCTTGTCACTTAGTGCTGTCCAGTCTCCCAGAACTCTTGTCACTTAGTGCTGTCCAGTCTCCCAGAACTCTTGTCACTTAGTGCTGTCCAGTCTCCCAGAACTCTTGTCACTTAGTGCTGTCCAGTCTCCCAGAACTCTTGTCACTTAGTGCTGTCCAGTCTCCCAGAACTCTTGTCACTTAGTGCTGTCCAGTCTCCCAGAACTCTTGTCACTTAGTGCTGTCCAGTCTCCCAGAACTCTTGTCACTTAGTGCTGTCCAGTCTCCCAGAACTCTTGTCACTTAGTGCTGTCCAGTCTCCCAGAACTCTTGTCACTTAGTGCTGTCCAGTCTCCCAGAACTCTTGTCACTTAGTGCTGTCCAGTCTCCCAGAACTCTTGTCACTTAGTGCTGTCCAGTCTCCCAGAACTCTTGTCACTTAGTGCTGTCCAGTCTCCCAGAACTCTTGTCACTTAGTGCTGTCCAGTCTCCCAGAACTCTTGTCACTTAGTGCTGTCCAGTCTCCCAGAACTCTTGTCACTTAGTGCTGTCCAGTCTCCCAGAACTCTTGTCACTTAGTGCTGTCCAGTCTCCCAGAACTCTTGTCACTTAGTGCTGTCCAGTCTCCCAGAACTCTTGTCACTTAGTGCTGTCCAGTCTCCCAGAACTCTTGTCACTTAGTGCTGTCCAGTCTCCCAGAACTCTTGTCACTTAGTGCTGTCCAGTCTCCCAGAACTCTTGTCACTTAGTGCTGTCCAGTCTCCCAGAACTCTTGTCACTTAGTGCTGTCCAGTCTCCCAGAACTCTTGTCACTTAGTGCTGTCCAGTCTCCCAGAACTCTTGTCACTTAGTGCTGTCCAGTCTCCCAGAACTCTTGTCACTTAGTGCTGTCCAGTCTCCCAGAACTCTTGTCACTTAGTGCTGTCCAGTCTCCCAGAACTCTTGTCACTTAGTGCTGTCCAGTCTCCCAGAACTCTTGTCACTTAGTGCTGTCCAGTCTCCCAGAACTCTTGTCACTTAGTGCTGTCCAGTCTCCCAGAACTCTTGTCACTTAGTGCTGTCCAGTCTCCCAGAACTCTTGTCACTTAGTGCTGTCCAGTCTCCCAGAACTCTTGTCACTTAGTGCTGTCCAGTCTCCCAGAACTCTTGTCACTTAGTGCTGTCCAGTCTCCCAGAACTCTTGTCACTTAGTGCTGTCCAGTCTCCCAGAACTCTTGTCACTTAGTGCTGTCCAGTCTCCCAGAACTCTTGTCACTTAGTGCTGTCCAGTCTCCCAGAACTCTTGTCACTTAGTGCTGTCCAGTCTCCCAGAACTCTTGTCACTTAGTGCTGTCCAGTCTCCCAGAACTCTTGTCACTTAGTGCTGTCCAGTCTCCCAGAACTCTTGTCACTTAGTGCTGTCCAGTCTCCCAGAACTCTTGTCACTTAGTGCTGTCCAGTCTCCCAGAACTCTTGTCACTTAGTGCTGTCCAGTCTCCCAGAACTCTTGTCACTTAGTGCTGTCCAGTCTCCCAGAACTCTTGTCACTTAGTGCTGTCCAGTCTCCCAGAACTCTTGTCACTTAGTGCTGTCCAGTCTCCCAGAACTCTTGTCACTTAGTGCTGTCCAGTCTCCCAGAACTCTTGTCACTTAGTGCTGTCCAGTCTCCCAGAACTCTTGTCACTTAGTGCTGTCCAGTCTCCCAGAACTCTTGTCACTTAGTGCTGTCCAGTCTCCCAGAACTCTTGTCACTTAGTGCTGTCCAGTCTCCCAGAACTCTTGTCACTTAGTGCTGTCCAGTCTCCCAGAACTCTTGTCACTTAGTGCTGTCCAGTCTCCCAGAACTCTTGTCACTTAGTGCTGTCCAGTCTCCCAGAACTCTTGTCACTTAGTGCTGTCCAGTCTCCCAGAACTCTTGTCACTTAGTGCTGTCCAGTCTCCTAGAACTCTTGTCACTTGGTGCTGTCCCTTATCCCACACCAAATAAAGAGAGTCCTGGGATTATTCGGGGAAGCGTAAAGACGAACATGAACATCATACAAAGAGAAAAGGAAAGACTGAATCAACGTGGTAGTTTGATCTGAAATCAAGTGAACAACACTCGAGTGGATTAGTACCAGTGAGTACCACATATTTAATAAATAGGAAATATTCCATCTGTCATAACACTGACATTAAAAAAATAACTACAGTCACATACAGTGGAACCTTGGAAATAAGTATGCCCTTGGTGTATGGACAAAGTATACTTGTACTTAGTACCGAGCTGTATTTAGTATTTTTCCAGGCCTCCCTGAATACGGTAACAACATAATTATAAAGAATCCATTCATGTTAAGTTCATAATAACTTTAAGGTAAACTTATTTAATGGGTATTTATTATCCAGGCTCCACTGTACATACATATATGCAAAACACGGTACAGCCACATGTAGAGTATTGAAGAAAGCACATTCAAGTAAGTAAAGAGTGAAAATTGTGAAACAGTCAGGTCAAACAAATCCTGGTTTTGTGCCAGCCAATGAGAAAGTAGCATGAAACAATATTTGGCCTGATAGTCTTTTAACACTGATTTCTGTTTTTCAAGTTTAATAATCTTTCTGATCCGTGTGCTGTGTGCTGCTTTTGTCAGAACATAAGGGATAAGGATGAGAGCTCCGTGTTTAAACTATTATCATTAAAATCTAGGGAAATAACTTGTTTCCCTTCTGTTTAGACAGTCTTTAATGCCGTCATATTTGCCTGTAACACTGAACTGTGTTTCTCTCTATCTTTATTGCCCTGCAAAAATAGTCAGGTGACATTATAAGTTTCTACTTTGTACTTGCGTCTGCAGACAGAAGGTCAGCCGGCCTATTGCGCATGTGCGGATATAGCAATCAGCTGTGTTTACATGATCTCGAGCGAGGCCGTGTGAGTGTCGGTTACCGGTAGCCTAGACTAGTCTACATCTCTAAATTATCAGGAAATTTGATTTCTAAGTGTGCAGTCTTGTTGCACGGTCACTGTGTTAATCAAACTGATCCACAATCCCACATTTGTCGGTAATTGCTGAGGTTTAGACAATATTCACAGTTGACCCAACATTTATTACGTGCTGTCTATCTTATTCTTTCGATATTTTATGTCTGACCCAGTTTCCAATGTAAACACAGCTGATTGCTGTTTCCTCACATGCACAATAGGCCAGCTGACCTTCGGTCTACAGACGCAAGTCTACTTTGTGGCAAACAGAATTCTTTTTTACAGTCTACCAATTTACAGCTGATTTTTCTTTTTTGAAAACTACACTAGGGACTGGGAGGGCTTCAACTCTGGCAATCAGTCTCAATATGACAGACTTACTTTTCCTGACTGGACCACAATAACATTTTGATTATCTTGGAACACACTGAGTAGACATGTAGGGTCCCACTCTCTCATAATCAAATGGCCTGGGAGCTTAGATAAAGATGCAGAAACTAAAAGGAATCATAAATAAAAAGCCAGTGTCATATAGTATATCAAAAATCCAATATTTAAGTCCATTATAATTCACTGGTGCTGACTATTACTATGTGATTTTATTCTTGTGAAATTACAGCACTTGTGATGTAACTGATTGCACAGTAAAATGACATCACCAAAAGCTGCACTGTAAATTTGCTATAGTGGAACACTAAAAACAAGAATGAATGAACTTCGTTTTTCAGTCACCGATGAATGCCTGTATTTCATGTTACAGTCGATCCTCTTGAAAGCAATGGCCATCATAAAATGGGTTCCACTGTGTAAACACTTTGATTACTGCTGCAACAACTGAACTGCTGAGAGTTCTGATGCTAAAAATGAGCTAACAAGTTCCATAAATGCAATCTGGAGTTGAAATAAGCTTTATATTCACCATACAGAGTGAGGAGAATGAGGATGAATTTAAAATTCTAAATCACTATGGAACAGACGGATTCTATTGCAAAATCAATGAAAACTGGGTTTACTATTTTCAAAGCTCTATGGATGCTGCCTGTCTTGTATCTAAATTTTATAGCAAAACCACCTGTAACTTTTCAGAACTGTCTTTCAGTGTCAACATCAAGGCTCAAAGATCTTACCACAAGTCCAACACAAAACACTTGTCAAAGACAGTAATGATATTCAACCTATCGGCTCATCTGTCATGGCATCCTCATACCACTATGTTATCATTGTTATCATACCCACTGCCAGTGCTATCTAAAGCCAAAAGTTGTGATATGAAAGACACAAAATAATTAACTACTACATTCCTTTTCCAGCTTTTGCTATCTGAATCTAAGAGCATAAGATTTAGAGCGAGCTGTTAGTCCAGGAAAATCAGCGATTTTATATTCTATTTAGATATGGTGAATAACATGCATGAACAACGCAAGCTGAACAGCCCGCCACATAAACTCGGTGTACTGACACAGTACTCCAAACACCATATATACCCTCAGTCATAAAATATTCAATGTGCGCAATTAACTTAAAAAAAACCACTGCCAAACAAACTAAAACATTCAAACTAAAACATATCAGTGGAAATGGATTCTGCATCAGTGAGCAAGGTCAACATATAGCCTGCCAGGGGGGTAAATCATGGCCAACAAAGTTGCTGTAGACAATGGAGTGCTCTCTAATCTGTCATTTTATATGTAAGTAACGAAAGTAAATCTCAAATCATAAACTGAGCAAACAGACCTCTTGCCTGTTTTTGTAAAACAATTGTGAACACACAGCTGCTGAGGTTTTTCCTTGCGCCTGACCATTCTCTGAGGTATCAGTATCATAAAGATTTATAGTCTTTTAGTGCTTTCCACATGATGTCAATTAAGCTAAATTAGCAGCAAAATCTAGAAATTAATAAAGATAAATAACAAAATACTCTGTGCACAAGTTAGCGAAATTCTCGTGACCCAAGTCATACTCATAGGTTTATTGCTCTTGCTACATACTGATATCAAAGGTTGATCTGCCTCTCTCCACCAGATGTCAGGTGTAAAATTGGGAAGGCTAGCCACCTTTGAACTGCAATAGCTGAATTTTGTTACATGAGGTGTTGGATTGGAGTTGCTATTAAACTTCCTATCAGATTAGTAGGCCCGGGCAAAAAGAAATCGGGTACCCGGGTCCCGAAATACCTATAACCCGCCGGGACCCGAGATTACTTTTGAAAAACCCGGGTTTAGTAATCGTGTAACCACCAGAGGACCCCTATAACCCAGATTGTGTAATCGTTCACTCACCATGAGACAGTGGATGAAGCCGGGCTTAGTAATTATGTATTCATGAGAAAAGACGCTGGTAAAGTAATCATGCATTATCAGGCTTGAAACAACAGAATAATGTGTCATCTAATTAACGTACAGTTAAAAGCAGCTTGCGACCAGCAGTTCCTCCTTCAAGTCCCCTTCTCCCTCTCTTTCTCTGTTCTCAGAATTTATTTCCGCCGTTTGATGATCTCTGTATCTTTACCGTATACAATCCCATTACTACATGCAGTTTATATTATTTCCTTTGGTTTTTATTGTCTTGCCTTCGCATAATAACATTTCTTTTACAATTTCTCGGTGTATTTTGAAGTCTAAAGGTTTACCTACTACATTATATCTAAGATGATGAGACACTGAAAGAAAACAAGAACAACAATAAAAAAAGGCATTATTGAGAAGACCAAAAAAAATCTATTTTCACTGTTGGAAAATGGGGAAAAAAAAGAAAAAAAAGAAAGAATAAAAAGCGAGCCCTCATCATCACGGTAGAGCAGCTAAGGAGATGATACTTGGGAATGGGAGGGGAAGGGTTGGTCTGTTTCGACAGTAAACAACATCACGTCGCACGCACACTGTCACTGAACTCAAACCCGAAACCCAGACGAAGCCCGGGCGGGTAACGAGAGACCTGGGCGGGTACGATGCCTGGGGTGGGCGGGTAACGAGCTTTACTCATATAGTGATAGAAGAAGCCATTAATTGCTAATGTATCTCGCCAGCTAGGTAGTAATCGTGAGTAATCGGGTACCCGGGTTTTCAATATGGCAATTAGTATTACCCGAGATTACTTTTGGACCGGGTTTGGCACAGGCCTACAGATTAGAGTGAAAAACATGAAGTGTACCTAGAACATCTAAAGCACCACCTCAAGGTTCAAAGGAGTTAATTTCAGAAAAGACCCATTATTCAGTGGCAGACATTGTGGTGAAACATGCATTCGCTATATAAGATTGACAGATACATGTATTATAAAGCCAACACGATACAAAACTATACAGTAGTTATATTGCAAAGATTGGCAGTATAGGCTGGCACCACACGACAACATTAGAGTTTGAGGTCCAAGAAATCAATACTGTAGAAGTGTTATTTTTTTGTCTCAAAGGATCTGATTTTGGCTATCTCCTGGGACAGGACCGCACTTGCATTGATGCAGTTCATTTGGTCATTGGTTTAGCTACAAGATCGGTCCTATTCCGTGATTATCCCCTGATTTTCATGTGACTCACAAAAATTACTTCCCACAGAAAAAAAAAAAGCAATCCCCTTCACTTCAAAACTTTGATCCTCTTAAAAAAAAACAACAACTATAAACTACCGTACAAATTAAGAGTGACAGTACAGTGAGTTATTTTGACTGATCTAGTGACAAACTTACATTATAGGTGTCCTGAGTTGTCCAGACTTAGATTTCCTGTAGGGTGAGTTCCGGAAAGCTTTTATGTAAAAATCACTATTGTCTGGAGTTTAGGAGGATTAGTACCATACCTCTAGAACCAGTATTTCAACTCTTGACATGAAAAACTGTAAGCTAAACAAGAAAGATGCCCCTATGAAAAATATATAAAACAAGATTACAATAGAGATACAGTACATGTTCTTAGAGGGCAAGAGTGATGACATTTCTCTCATTTTATGGAAAAAAGACTGGGTCTCTAAATTAGTCAAATTCACCTTTTAGCTCCTTTCTATGAAGCATAATGTTATCTACCAAGTATCATTCCATCTGGGTTAATCTCTGGTATTGTCTATAATATGTATCACTGATCAACTGATACACAGAGGCGCAATGTAAATGTTTTGTATGTCTTTCTCTAAAGTCATGATTTTGGTGTATATAGTCTTTATCCTTAAAATGGTAGGAAAGGACTCTTGTGACCAGAGAAATGATGTCAATTGACAACGGATCAGCGTATAGTACAAAATTG
The DNA here is from genome assembly GCA_033807755.1 of Ellobium chinense. Taxonomy (NCBI): domain Eukaryota; kingdom Metazoa; phylum Mollusca; class Gastropoda; order Ellobiida; family Ellobiidae; genus Ellobium; species Ellobium chinense. The sequence continues at coordinate 1,417,398 of JAWQUT010000067.1, read as the reverse complement.
TCCAGGGTTGCCTTTATACAAGATGGTCAGCTGGGACTGCCTACATGGCATCTTGAGTAAGGCCCATGGAAATGACAAATAATTTGCCATGGAAGACATACTGATTCATTCTGCTCTCACAACCAGCAGAACAACTGTCATCTGAGTGGTACAGTACTTCCTACAGGTTGAATTAGAGTAAGCCCATCTTCAACTACCACATCATCACCCCAAAACTGTCTCTACTTACTCACCAAATGGTAAACAGCATATCAAGTCACATGACTGTCACATGACTGTCCATGGCCAAATGAATACTGATCAAAGGTTAAACTCAGGAGATATATCTGCCATTTGATAGAAAAAAAACTCTACTGTATGTGCCATATTTGTTCATGATTGCCTTTTGATACTTTCGCATGGCATGTAATGTTCTCCATCTTCCCATCTCAGCTATTCTCTCATAACTTTGATAGTTTCAAAGACAGCCACCGCTACATGCCATCTTTTTCTGTAAATCGGCAGATATATTAATTCAATCGACACAGAATAAAACAAAGTACATGTACATATAAAACGACAAAAACAAAGAACTTCTACACCAGAAGATCCACTGAAATTAGAAATAAGTTCTACTCACTAGATCATAAATCTACCAATCTGACTTGAAGACATGAGATGGTGAAACACCAGTGAGGACTAAACTAGATGCACTGGAACTTAGTTGAGGAAAACTATAAATAAAAATAATGGTATGAAAGACACAACATAATCAACATGTATCATATCAACACATTTCTGAAAGACATGAATGCTAGTAGAACACACTTGTCCATGGTCATGAACTGCTCTTGAATAAACTCTTACTTGCTAACAATGAACTTTAAATAGTGCTTGAAACTACTTTATACTGAGCGATTTCCGCAGCTTCCGTTCAAAATTAGTCAACTTCAAAGAAGGAAACAAGTAGTGAGATTGCGTCATCAACTCTCATTACTGAAAGTAAAAATGAATTAGCTAGTAAAAGTTGCTGTAAAAGACCATATCAGCCAATCATATCCCTCTGACAATGCAAAAGTGGGAAGCAGAAATAAAGACTGTTGGAGTTGTGGCTTGTAATGCCTGGATGACCAAGTTGGCTTAATAACAGACTGGTCACGGGGTTAAACTGTCCAAACTACTGTAGTGGTTTTTCTTTAGGGCTTACAAACTTTTTAAGGACAAACACTTATGTCACTGCATTTCCAAATGTATGAAGCATTTCACAAATATAAAAAAACTTGCTTCAGTTACCTGCTCAAACAAATAGGCAGTCAACTCAAAAACTAATGAGGCAGTATAAATTCTCGTTATATATTGTTAAACACTTATTGCACACTGAGCTGTCATGCTACCGGTATCAATGCTACCGGTATCTCAGTGGTCCAAAAGAAGTTGCATGAGTTGTGACCAAGTGTTACAGAATGTAATCTAGAATGTAATTTTAAAAACAAAAACATTAGTCATGAGACCAAAACATAGAAAACACACCTAAACACAAATGATAACAAAATCATGGGACACACTGAACTGTTTCATAACAAACAAATCCTACACATATTCACAACTAGACTGATATCGATAACATCCTGATATCATTTTGGGACTTGCTGGTTTCATATAAAGGTTCTGGTTTTCATAATACAGTGTTTGAATAGATACAACACTATTTGCCCTTACACTCACAACTGGAAAGCCACAACTTTCTGCCGAATTCACCAACATTTAACACTGATACCACTTAAAATTACCAACATACTATGCCAGAGAGACAGCTTTCCTTTCACTTTCATAACAAGACCTCAGTTCAGGCAGGCGGATATGGCAAAATGTATCACTGGAGAAACACATAACTATAATTTCATTAGCACAGCACTGAAGTAAACCTATGCTAGTTAGGAATCTAGAGCAATATCTACATGGACCACAAAAGGAGGAATGATTCTAAATGCTATAATTACACAGCAGACTAGTCAACATGAGTGTAAAACAAGTGAAAATTGTGTACAAAAATGTGCCCGTTGAGTAAAAAACTTAAACAATGCCCTTTCATACTGACAGAAGGTTAAGCATCTCCTGTTCTCACTCACATAGGATAATAAACTGTTCATATCTACATGTACTACCATCCAATCCTTGATGCAGTCAAACTGTACTACTGTTAGCTCATTAAAATTGGTATGTTAGAATATTATCATCTGAGATGACCTTATTCCTTCCAAAACTTTCTGAAATTTGAAAATGTTACGACAAAACATTTCTTTTCCTAATTTAGTATTCAGCTTTGACAAATTTCTTGACCTTGTTGTGCTGCATCTCAGAGTAGCGTAAATATGTGAAAGTACTGTACATGTATCTACTATATTTCCAGTAATTATCATACCCTCTCTAAGAAATACTCTTCTTCCCCTCCCCTGTACCTGGCCTTGAAAAACATAATGTCTGTCTTACAAACTTCACAAGAAAACAAGAACACAATAAAAGAGTACCTGAGCTGAACAAAGTTATTGTTGTTACTGCTATGACATCCATAAAAATGTTATTATTGTACTGAGGTCAGCCATAAATGCTCTTACAACATCATCTGCCCTGCTGTGCAACAATAAAACACAGTACAATACTTAAAAAAAAACTATAGAGTGTTTTGTCACTGTATGGCAGTGTAACCACCTGAACATCTGATTGTCGATATCTTTACTGTTTTCCTTACCAGCAAAAATTCCTTTCACTTCCAATTTTTCTCACACTCTCATACTTCTCCTCATTGTTCAAACTGCACTGAATCATATCAGACTCTAAATTCCAAATTATTGCACATTCTCACTTCAATTTCATCATAGGAACTTCTCTTTCTTACTCTTAGAGATTGTGATATGCCCAAAGTGGTATGCAGCATACTACCATTAACGCCCTGAATTTCTACACAAAATTACACTTAAAAACGGTGCTTTTTCTCTCCCTCTAAAATGATATCCTAGGGTAACTTTGCGATATCATTTAGTTGATTGACACTAGATTTCACTCATGTCTCTTCAACAACTTTATGCGTGATCCTACAGAGATTTCTTTGGATTTTATGTCTTGTTGCAAAATTATGAGGAACAAGAAACATAACTTGATGTCAAATGTAGTAATTTTGTATCTAGATAGAAAATCCACAATTGTCTCCACACATTTTTGAACAGAGGTACCTCAGAAACAAGGGGGACATCCCGAGTCAAAACTGATATTGCCACAACAGACAGTTGTAATAAATTTGTCACCCTCATGGTAGAAATGTGCATCGTTCCACACTTGAGGGTCTGAATTGGCATAGAAATTTTAATACATTCAGGGATGTTGCGCATCAAGTTATCAGCACTGATACCTCTGGGAGAAAAATAAATAGTGCAACCCTGAAAGCCACCGGGGAGACCACTCACACAGAAATATGGTACATTATCCAGAACGTCTCACAATGTCACGCACCAACAGGTTTCCCACAAGCCTGTAACAGGCAAAGACGACCTCAATTCTACATTTCCATATTTCATCTCTTATTGAAAGAGTCACATGTTATCTTTCAAGAGTCCACTATCATCTTTCGATGAAAGAGTAAAAAGTTACCTTTCAGGAGTCAAAAATCATCTTTCATTCAGTGAGTAAAACATATTTCAAGAATCAAGAGTTATCTTTCACTGAATAATTCAAAAATAACCTATAGAGGATAATATTTTTATGAAAGAACCAAAAGTGAAAGATCTTTCACAAGTCAAATGTCATCTTTCACAAGTCAAATGTCATCTTTCACAAGTCAAATGTCATCTTTCACGAGTCAAATGTCATCTTTCACGAGTCAAATGTCATCTTTCACGAGTCAAATGTCATCTTTCACGAGTCAAATGTCATCTTTCACTGAACGATTCAAATATTCTTTCTCACAAAATAACTCATATTCTTGTGCCACAAAAGTGACCAGCAAACCGCTCTTAAGTAGAGACCCAGACAAAAAATATCAAAACAACAATGCTACTAGGATGTCTCATGACTAATACCCACTAGAAAGACTCAAGAAAACATTTACAGACATCCTTATATAAAAATGATTCAGATCTGCGTCAACAAATGGAACATTCAAATACAAGACACCTGCACAGCTGTCCATAAGTGATGATTGTATCTGGCAGTTGTAAACGACTGTCACCTCAATTTTCAAGTGTCATTATGTCCAAATGGTAAAATTCCCCAAGGCTCTCACAAGGACTACAAGGAACTCTCTCGTTCCTTCAGCTTGCTTCTAATCCTGACCTTGCTCTCGTTCTAATCCAGCACGCCCTGGGAGAGCTTCAAATTATACATCGACCCCTTAATGCAACTTTGTCTTAAGTGCCAATTTTATCAAAAGGGATTTAAAACCATGGTGCGGTGCACCAGGAGAAGGCCTCTTAAAGTAACTTTGTCTCATCTTCATCCTCAATGAAACGAGACAGTTATTAAAAATAAACACTTTGTCTTATGAACCAAATCTATCATCAGCCAAAAATTTCAACTCTGGATTTCTCAAACCTTGACCAGTGGCGCTTAAGACAAAGTTGCATTAAGGGGTCGACATATACCAAATGGACAAAGAATACATGTAAACTAAGATGAAAAAATACCTACTCTGAACATAAAATCAACCCCAGGTGGTTTCATGAAATATTCTGATGCTAATTTTTAAAAGCATTCCAAAATCTGATAGAAATCCTTCTAAATTCTTTTATATCTTATCATCAGGAAATGTGACGGCGGACATAAATTACTGTACCCTATCTTTGCAGGAAACCCAACAGGTCCTAATGGATTACACAGTTCTCATCATAACATTCCACAATATCATCTTCTCAAATTTGTCTCACTTTACAGTCTTGATAGATCTAACATTATCAACTGATTGCTCCTTACAGCCAGAATACTGAGCCAACATAAACAGAAATAAATTGTTAAGTGTCAACAATGAGTGAGATTATAACACACTCTACAATGTTTGTTTTTTTTTAACCCTGAATTTCAAATGAATCTGAGGATTTCAGAAGACTGAAAAATGGATTTGGCACGGGGAGTATTAAGAAAATCTTTCTAACTTGGACATCACTGTCTGTGGTATTATTCTTCAAGCGTCTCTTCAGGTCCAGTGACTATCAGATAAATAGTTATAGGAAACCGTGAACCAAACTCTTGACACACCTACTGCCAGTTGCATGAGACACATCTTGAAACATGACATGAGAGGCCTATAGCCTTGCTTATTACTATAATACAACATTTGTCTTGCAGCTTGGTGAAGTTAGGTTCATGTAACTGTACTTGAAACTGAGATAGCAAGCTCAGAGGATGAGAAGGGCAATGTACAAGTAAATTTTTGTTAGTTGCAGAAATTGAAAGTAGAATATGAGGGCTGGCTGAAATATTATAAGCTTCACCAGAATGGAAGCCTTGTGTCCCATTAAAACTGTCTGTACAATATCTTCAACTCTTAACTGTTCCATATCTTTATTTATATTGCACTGACTTCATATTTTCACTTTTTTAAAAAATGTTAACAATCTGAGCATTTTGAAAAAAGAAATGAAACAAAAAATATGGCTATCAAACAGCAACTAATCATCTACATATTCCTTGTATGTTGTTTGAGAAAATATTATGTTTCTGAATGAGAGAAACATATCAATTGTTTGTGAATTTTTGTGAACAAGATTATTTGACCAGTATAGCATAAAATTGTTCTTGTTTCAAGATTTTCTCAGAATTTTCACCACTGCACAACGATACCTCATGTCACTTCATATAAGAATCTCCGACACCAGATTAACCTTAACTTAAAACCACTTCTACCTGATGCAAGTACATAGGATACAATTTTATATTATACCATAATCTGGTATACTGAAAAAGGATTTAGCCGCATTTTGGCTGGCTGCAAGACATTTTATTTAACCACATATAATGTAACTAAAATATATGAAACTGGTATTGACTCACTCTAGCCAGGCATAAGTAATAACCAGATTCTTTTTCCACTTACACACATTAACATACATGCCCAACCAATAAGCTCCAACATACAGACATACACACATTATACCAAAAACCAATTGCCACTATATAATATAATGTCTCTGCAGATATAAATCAATATATAAATACTTTTTGTTCAAAAGTCTAGGTCCTTCATCAGCATCAATTCTGTTTATCGTGGTCCACGTGATTGAGAGTCGGCGGCAAATTCCTGCTGAGATAGTCCCTGAGCAGGGTTACTCTATCAGTCATCACTCCTGCCGCTCCAAGGGTGAACGCTCTTTCAAAGTCTTTATCTCTGTTCAACACCCACAGATATGTCTGACATGGGAATATAATACACATTACAATGGTGTTATTGGACAGAATTGGTCCAGAAAACTTCAGTCAAAATCAAATCTATTGCTCCATAGAAGAGAATCACATGTACATGTATATCAGGTAAAAGATCAACAAGCCTGCCAGTTTATATTTCATGTTTCATTTCTATATAAGTCGACTGGTCATTCACATTACAATTTACACTCCTTACATTATACACCACTTAACATGAATTTTTACAAAATGGAAAATATGATTAAAATTTATTACAAAAAAAAAAACAACAACTGATTCACAGAGTTCCCCACAAAAATCCTGCACGTGCACACAAAAGAAAATTAGCCTAATTAAAAGTAAAACATTTAACCATTTCGAGCATTCTTCACATCATCTTGCTATGTCTTTCATGTCTTACCTGTATTCCCCGTTTGTCTAAATGGTTGATGAGGGCCGGCCGCATTAGAAGTCTGGCAATACAATAGTAGAATCTCTTTAGGTGAAGGCATATTACTAAGACAGTTAAGCAAAACATAATTTTTTATGTCTTACAGCCTATCAACAAGAGGCTTATGTTGGTAATGTAGAAACTGAGATACAAGGCTCTGAATATGGTTGGAACCATCTGATATCAAATCTTTGCTTACCGCAGAAATCAGTTGTTAATTCATCTCTATACACAACTCTACTGATAAATGGGGTAACTGGTCCATAACCACAGAAATAAAAGTTTCAGAAAGGCAGAAGAACTGCCTTCTATAATGAAAAAAAAATTGTTTCTCAATTATGACATTCTAAGAATTCTTGTCAGTGCATGAAGGAAACCCCTTGTCATTTCAAATGATTATACCTCAGGCCTATCTTTTTGCCTGATGAATGTTCACACATTTCACTTGTATATATATATATTACCAATAACTTGATGTGGTCAAAAGGCGATTTAAGCCTTATTTTGATTGGCTCTGAGACATTTGAGCTGTTTTGAATAAGTTATTAAGAATTAAGACACTAGAGCTTGCTTGCCTGTGATCTTTTGTCTTTCAGTATCAGCTTTTGTAGTTAATGCACATACAATCCCCTAGCTGACTCCATCTGANTCATAGAAGATGTGTATAAGAGACAGGAATAATATAGTGGAACCTATTTATAAGGGGTATGGTTGTAATGCTTTTGATCTGTTTAAATAAACTTTTTTTATAACCATAATGAAAGCTGAAAATCTGGCTGTAATGACAAAACTACCTCTATTTATGTGCAAGATTTTGCAATAGTAGGGTGGTTTGACAACTACTGCCTGGGTGAATTTGCCTTGGTCATTATTTTCAGATTGACTATCAGCAGCTGTCACAAGTTACATCAATGATGCATGGTCAGTACATGTGGCATCATCAATTCAAAATGTGTTTGTACATGAACCAATAAACAGTTCAGATTACTTCTCTGGTTTTCATATCCCTGTTCAGGTACAATTATAGGGCACAATAACAACCGTCAAATACAGAAAGTCACAATTATCCCGTTATTACTGGATTCCACTGTATCAGTGGCTAATACTTGTCAATAAAGGCATCCCAACCTTAACAGATGGGAAAGGGCAGATGAGATAGAAACAAAATGGTCCCTCATGCTGGCCAGCTGGGAGCCATAAGCAACACCCTGTCACTAAGACTCTGTTATCAAATCACCTATCCTGTCAGCTTGCTCAGTTACGCATGCCAACCACCGCTCAGCTCTGCATGTTTTTGTATCTGTGATCATAACATCTCTTCACCCCGCTCCCCCTCTTCATGTCAAGAGCTAAACGTGTTTTATCCATCTCCCTATCTTCCCTCATTTTCCATCCCAACCCCCCCCCCCTCGCCCCACTCCTCCAAGTTCATACCATGATTTTAATTGCAAAATTTTTCCTTATCCCAGATCTCTTTTCAAAATTGCCAGTGGTGATTCAGCAAACTGCACTGAATCACAAAATTTTACATCTTTAATCTTTATAAGTGCAACGTGACCCTGGATGTGTCCATGATACGGACTCAATTAATACGTTGCTGACGGACCACTTTGATGCCAGAGGACTAAATACGACATTCACCACTGCTGATTAGACAGGAAGTGACGGATTCGTCTCAGCCTTGAGAGGCTGGTTTGAGCGTATACATCCATTTCCTGTCCCACAAGAGTTAATTACATTCACAAAAGATCTCAATTCTTCTTCCTGTTCCATCACAAAGTTCCACAGACAAACACAGGATTTCACTTACTTGTCCATGAGCCAAAAGAACCAGCGTGCCGTACCACTCAGCGGCCGGTGAAATATCTGCTCCCTGGTCAACAGAAGAAACAGAAGAAATTGTTGGAGGAGAAAACTGAATAAGAAACTATGACATGAGAGAATAACATAATCCTTTCTATACCAGGCAATCACTGGACCTGATCATAGGAGGAAAATCTAGCAGACCAACCTAAGCTAACGAGTAAGTTAAATACATTGTGTCTTTAGTGCCGACATTTGAACAATGTCAATGTTAGCTAAACAGCTCTGCAAAAATAATTTCCTCATCCATTTTTTAACATGACAGAGAGCCAGCAATGAAACTAAAAACATGACATATTTACACAGAACAAGTTATTCACCTTTTCTTATATCATTGCCAGCAAATAGTACTGTTTTAAGTCCTTAACCCTTTCAAGCCTATTCCCCTGATCCTAATTTAACGTGTACCTGAGCTCCACCATCAATGAACAGGTCTAGAAATTCCAGTGGCTTACTTTCATTTGTAATGTGATCAGGCAGGTTTTGTGAACCAACACCATCATTATCATACCGTATATCTACATGAGGCTGAAAAAATGTGTTAGTCCACCCTACATCTGTTTCTACACCTTCACCCCTATCGGCTGGTTGCCTGCCACACCCCCTTCTCGTAGGCCTAACAACATCATCACTAGATCCACCAGATGTAGACTCAGCTTCACTATCGATGTCAGAATCACTGATACTACTGTCGTCACTGTTGTAACAATAAGTTTGATCAAAATCAAGCTCATCCTCGTCAGAAGAATACAAATCTTTGAGCACTTGTTCTGCTGTATACAAAGTAGGCCTTGCTAGTTTCCCGGAGGAAGTGCTGGGTTGATCTGGCGCTCGTTTCATGGCTAAAAAATTTATTTTCACACAAAAACAATGAAACACACGTTCATAGAAGGTGCCATTTACAGTAAGGTTTTCATTCAGCACAAATTGTAGAGCTTAAAGCTGATTCGTCGCTAAATTTAGATATTGACGTCGTTTTTGCGAGGACTATTTTAGGACCTACCGATATTCCCGCTACAACGGGAATCCGGCACAGAAGGCTGAAAGCGCATTCCCTCTACAACGGGAATCCGGCTTGAGCGGGTTAAAGTCATATAGTAATCACTTAAATATAACAAGAGAGTGAACGACAAAGACTTAAAACTAACTATACATCTCCATGTCATGATTTCTGGAGGAATTTCAGTTCTTTTAAGTGCACTACAGATACCTATTTAATATGTTTCAAGAAAGGATGATAAAATTTGAAATCTTAACTCTTTCTGTTCAAATATTACAACTTGATCACAATGAACTTAATATGTTCACTCACGAGTCTAGCAGGATGCCAGGAATGATGATTTCCAGAAGAGACTCCTTAAGGCTGACAAAGGGAAGTAAGCCCGTCCAAAAGAGCAACATCAAGTGAACGACACGCCTAAGGGAGAATATAAGTGGGACTTGGGGATTCTGAAAAGAGACACAATCACGAAATATATCAATATGAACTGCAGAAACAGGAAAAAAAAAAAGATAAATTGAACAGAATGTCATACAATAATGAACAAGGTAATACTGCACCTGTGTTGTCATACAATTAACTCCGTTTAACTGACTTTTGCTTAATTGCAACTGCTGCTTAAATTATAACTTCCACTTAAACGCAACATTCTTCAGGAAATGGATTTTTTTCATAATGAAGTCATTAGATAATCACAACTTATTTCAGATACTCACAACACTTTAAGTACCATACACAAAGGGATCAGGGACACCTCATCTTGTTCAAATTCTCAAATTCACTGAATTGCAAGGAACACATGAAGCATAGTCTAGCAAAATAAATTTGAGTCTGATATGTTTGTTTGAGTTGAACCATGATTTTAGATTTCATGTATTCATTCAAGCTTGACTATGAAATGACTGAGTGGCCACAGAAAGGTTGACCGCTGATTCTTCCAGATACTTACAAGTTTATAGAGTTTTTGACAGACAGCATCAGATCTGTTTCCCCATGCTGTGATCTCCTCTCGGCTGTACTGTCTGATCAAACTGTCAACCTGTCAGGTTACAATTAAAACTCAGATCAGTCATTAAAAGAAAGGATACGCTCACTTTCATTGCATGATAGCCCAGCAGAGAACTCACAACTTCTGGTCCATAATTTGTTGCAGATGATGTGTTTAAATTACATTTCTTCATTAATTCATTCAAAATAAAATGGTGCTCATAATTTAGTTTCCTTCAAGCACTTAAAGCATTTCTTATTTCTCATTGCCAACCATTTCGCAGACACTGTCATGTTGTCATATCACTGAGCTAAATGTGATTCACACATCCATCCCTCCATTTCCCCTCTTTTTAAACTGAATCAATTTGGTGGATCCTTTGATTTTGGCTTAATCAACTTCCACCGTATTGTAATTACATATGGGAAAATTTCACCTTTTCCATGAGGCGATCGTTATCCACTTTGATGTCAATATTTACTGGCATGGCGGGGAAGACTTCGAAGACTTCTTGCAGTAATGGTATCCTTCTGTCCCGGCCCTCTCCCATCACCGCTGTCAGAGTCAAAGATCACCGTGTTACATGTTTTAAGAAAATGTGATAAAGTACAGAACAAAATCTTATTCTATCGTACTTGCTACACAGATAACGGAAGGACAATTTGGGCACATCTATGAGGCAGTCTTGAGCTGCATCATACAAACTCTCAACTTGTGCATTACTTTTCTCAATCAATCTATTTTCAATATGTGATGCAGTGAATAAAAAAAGAGGCGTACAGATAAACATCAGCTGCCAGGATATGCTGATTCCCAAAAGTATGGAGAGTAAACAAATGTAATGATTTTATTATTTGTTACTTGCTTCCAGAAACAACATCAGTCGGGACAACTCCATGTGTGCTCCACTGCTCACTTCAGAACCAGGCAAAAAGTTATTCTGCTAACTGTCCCTGTTGTTATGTGAATGTGAATCCTTGTTGTGCCTCCTGTATGTTTGAATCTTCTGCCTTCTCCTCACCCATTTCCAGCATACATTTTCTTGCTCCTCTCTAAGTCTTCTTGCCAGTTCTCTAAACACAACCATTTTGTCATATCATTTTAATGGCAAACCAAAAACAGCTCACACTTTTCTTATTTGTGGAGCTGTAATTTTGAATGGAAATATTGGCCCATTTTAATTTCTTTATCATTTCAAGATGGGTCTCTGTCTCAAAACCAAATAATACCCATATTCCATTTTGGCTCAAATCTGACTTAAGCCATTAGAGAGGAAATATGACATTATCTAAATTCTATGCCGTTATGATTACCCTAACTCACTTACACTGATAGAAATCCACTTTGATCTTGTCCATCAAGGGGGGTAAATCCTGCAAAATATTCATTTGTTACCAATCAATTTATTATGTAAACTCTGAAGAAGATAGATGAGGGCTCATCTAATACCATTACAATAAAAGCCTACTTATGGCTGTAATGAAGTATTATTTTATTTGTTTCATCATGTGATCTGTTGTGTCAACAGTTAAACAAAGTCATGCATTGCTGATGATGTTTGATATCTGAACTCAGATTTCCATAATGCATCAAATTCAGATCCCAGCATTATTCCTTTTCTTGCCCTTTCTTCCCTTACCTTGTAATTGGTCTCTGAGATTCGAACTTCAGTCCCACAAGTTCGCACAAGGAAGTCATCATGTGAGACAACCACCTGGTCATCCTTGGTCAAATGGCAATCCAACTCAATCATCTCTGTTCCCATGGCCTCTGCACTGTCAAATAATAATTATTTCAGAGAAATTCAGTCTCCTATGTCTAATAACAATTCCTCAGGAGCATGGAAAAAGCTGCAATTAGAAGGAGCTGCCATTATCCAGTGACTTGTATATAGAAATATAACATTTTGTTAGACAGAAACAGCTGCAATTAAATGGACGGTGTAATTAACTGGAATGCAATTAACCAGACTCAGCTGTACTATTAAGTTCGCTTAACTTCAGCCCAAAATCTCATGGAAACTTGTACAAAATTCCTGATTTGTGAAAAATGCTGAAAGTAAGCAGTAATAATTACATCCTGTTTCCAGGCAATGTCCACATAATCATTATCTCAACAGATCAGATCAGTTAATAACTTTTTCAGGTTTTTTTAAGTACACATTTTTATATTAGTGAAAAAAGGGAGGACATAAAATGCAAGGTCTACCAAAAAAGTCTATACCCTATGATAAAACAAACAGCTTAAAACACACAAAGCCGACAATATACAGGATGAAGGTTTTATAAGATTCATTATAACTCACAAGAAAATCGTCTCCCTAAGTTAAAAAGAGAACAAACACAGAAATAACAGATTCTTACTGCTTGAATGCTTCCATTGTGTTCTCCAGTCTTTCAGCAGCTCCTAATGGATGGAGGAAAGGATATACAGTTAGTAAGACTCAGAGTGTCATAGAAAAGCAAAGTAGAGCACCCAAAGATGTGCCATAATGATTGATTTGGACAGGCACTATATCAATTATCAAGAAGGTTCTCTGAGAATACATCGTATATCAGGGCCAGTATTGAATTCATGCTGCAAGCTCACTTTACTGCTTTTCTTTCTTAAAGGAAGACTGAACCGTCCTACAGACCATATTAAATCATACGGTACCCTATTATTCCAATAAAACAGTCTTTCAAGTGTCTGTCATAATGATATGACGCCTCTGCTGGCCCCAGACAACCCATAGGATTACATTATCCAAAGTCCGAATTGTTAAAACCACTGCGCGCGTGGCGGCCATAAGCTTACGTCAAATACGTTCTTGCCACATGGCCCAGCTGTCTAGCCAGTGCTGTGTTGGTATGAATGTTTTCATTCCTCTGTGAACAGTAAATATGCCAAACAAAATCATGCTGAGGCAATAAAAATGCAGAATACTTTTTCTGGCTTACTCTATCAAACTTTACATTTGAATTTGGAATACCAGAACCTTAATTAAAAGCTGAATAATACATTGTCAGGCAGAGGTGTCTGCAGGTGCTGGAACGTAAGTGACGTCAGCGTTTTTGCCGCGGGCTTCTGCTGATCGGGGAAGGGGAATAATTCTGAACTTAAGGGCCAAACCCGGTAACTCTAGCTCTCCATATTGCGTCATATTACAATCGCGCACGATAACAGAATGACGCTCTTTCTTCGCAAATTTGACTCGGTGGGCACCATAGATAATTTTTAGAGAGAAAAGGTATTGAAAAGTGGAAAATTATTTTTGATGTGCGTGTCCTACTTTAATCATCATACACATGCAGAAAATATGTGTATACATATAAGGTGTATATTTCAGTTGGCTTACTGATACACATCTTTTAACACATCTTTTAAGGAATCATGCATGGATGAACACAGACTGCAAGTAATGGAATAGGCCTATGAGTATAGTTGGCAATGATAATCCCAGGATGGAGCCTAATGTTGAACTTCACTGAACTTGAGAAAAAAGTGTCAAAGATTTGTGTTTATATTTACCTACTTGCAGTCAGAATGTTAGTTTCCACCATGGTGAATGGTTTGGTATCATATATTTTTAACTGCTCTCTTATAATGACGGTAATACTCTATACATTTAAAAGCACCATTGTGTACGTTCAAGCAGAGTAAACAGTATGTTCAGTGCAATAGCTGATAAAACTCCGTCGAAATGGTTGGAATGAAAGTGTAATGCATTCTCATGTCTTCTCAGGGTAGTAAATTATACATTATCAGTTTCACCTTAAAACTAGGAAATGGGCGTGTGCTGACTTTGTACTTTTCTTGTACAATAGAGGATCATAAATTTTATAATACAGCCAGGAGAATGAATCATGACTTGCTATTGGTAGATCATAGCTATAACCCTCCAACTAAAGTCCAATGGGTAAAATGTACACCCTTTAATAATTCAAGAAAATGTATTTCAGCCATTTAATTTCCATACAGTAATGAAGTGGTGGGGTGGAGTGGGGGTTGGGGGGAATGGGGCAATGGGGCAACTGGTGATAAGGGGAGGAAAAGGAGAAAAGACAGGAGCCATGGGAGAAAACAAGGGGAAAGCTTAAAAGAAAGGTTGAAAACAATTTTGTATTCTTGTCAGAATGGGGAGAAGGGGCAACTTTTGCTTCACCCCTCTGGGGGCACAAGGTACCCTTGCCTCATCAGAGTTTCCAACAACAACAAATCAGTTGTTTTGGGAGGAATTCCATATGTGTGCCAGAAAGATTTCCTCAAGCAACACACCGAACCAACAACATACCCTAACCCTAACCCAGTGTCAGAGTTAGGGTTAGCGTTAGAGTAGGATTAAGGTTTGGGTTAGGGTATGTTGTTGGTTCGATGTGTTCCATGCGGAAATCTTTCTGGCACACATATGGAATTCCTCCCGTTGTTTTTTCTTTCTCTCCAATTAAATGTTTGCATGGACCACTCTGACTCACTCTGACATGACTTTGTTCAGTGGCTGACTCACACACATGACCATGTCCAGAGGTCAAGTATACAGATGCAATATAATCCATAATAATAATGAAACAAAGCAACACAATTATGCATAGCAGATGAGTAGACACATTTATATAACAGAACCTCACAATCTGGAATTTCTTCTGACTGGCTTAAAAATTCAAGAGGGACTCACTGGGCTTACAAGATCGTGGAGAATTTGAAATCATCATCATGTGATTAATTTAATATAAAGATAAAGGCTAGTCTAATAATGCACTGGATTAAAGCTCTGCATTAAAACCACCAGAAATTTGGGATTATGAGGCTCAACTTTCTTCAATAAATGGACCACATTCAAGTAAGATTAAATCATTTACCTCCTCTGTGACTTATATGCTTGGCCCTAAACTTGAGCTCTTTCTTTTTGTGGAGAAGACCAGGAAATTTCAACAACACCAGTGATGTAAACACATAGCCGCCAAATAAAACAAGTAAAACCATGATCCTTAGGCTGTTTGGATCTCTTCAATGTGGATGCACTAATCAGTCAAAAACATCAAATTCTGAACAGCACAGTGCTACTGACTCAACAGAATACTTTGTCTAGTCTAGATCTAGATCTAGTCTAGTCTAGATTTTAACAAGGCTGTTTTCTCCCAACTCCTATTTTTCAAACATGAAAGTAACTGATGAAATTGTTCAGCTCAACCCAGTAACAATGCTTTGTGGAATACAACACATTTATCAAAATTTCCTGATATTGCACAGTTTGTCTAGTCAACTAACACCACAGAAATATTTAATGAAGTAAAAGGAATTGAGAATTCCACTCTCTCATCCTTCCTCTGTGGGGTCCCGTTTTTGGTTTGTTTTTTAGTGACCCTTCTCTACCGACTGGTCAGTGCTTTGGATCACCATCTATCCGCCATTATTGGCCTCGTGACACCAATTAATCCTCTGATCTTTGATCCCTCTCATTGCCCAATCAATCGTGAAAAGGCACAACCGATGGTTGATGTGTCTCAGTGTAAGTTACTGTAATACCACCCGTCACGGTCGGAAGCTTCTCGTTTGATTGTAACGACTGTAAACAAACGGAGCTGCAGATTACTTTTTACTGAGCAAAATATAAAAACTAAGATTTTTGTTGGAGCGACGAAACAAAAAATGATTTTTCTAATTCGAAAATTTGCGTTTTACGTTTCAATTCAATAAATCTTCTGTTTCCACAGTTTGCAGCAACCGTGACGAATTAGGAAAAAAAAAAAGAAGAACAGAAATTTGGTTCATTCATAGCCAGAATTCCTTCAGTGTGATTAACTTGGATCTGGTCTAGATCTGTATCATCATGACTATCAACTTCTGAAAGAAGGCCATAGAACACTAACTTGCCACTCTGATATTCATGGAACGTGCGGAGTGAATCACTGTAACACTGTTAGTGTAAGACACTCCCTTTACGTCCCCTTTCATGCCAGAGAAGCCAGCAGAATCCAGAGAACATGTCCAAATGAGTGAAAAATCTTACGAAAATATAATTATACAATTGAACCTCGATTAGAGTGTCTTAGTGTTTTGTTTGTTTGGTTTTTGTTTGTTTGTTTGTTTTTGTTGTTGCTGCTGTTGTTGTTGTTGTTGTTGTTGTTGTTGTTGTTAATTTTCTGTCTGGATAAAGGGGTCTGCATCTCATTTTACACAAGTGTCTTGCCGTTTTGCGTCAAGACAGAAAATGGGGGGNCAGAAAATGGGGGGAGGGGGGAGGGGGAGGAAAGCCTCTACAGGGGTATGTATGTATAAAAGTATCTAAGAGATATGTTTGAAATCTGGTATCTAATAAACGCTAAGATCAACATCCTTAAGGGAGAAAAATGCACCATTCAGCACTGTGCTGTGCATTGTTGCATAGAAATCCAATACACTCATGATAATGAGCTGCACACGATTTTATGTGCTATATGCCTCTGGAAATGGATGGTGCATCCCCTTCATATGATTACTGGAAATACTACCAGCTGTGATGCACACTAGGTAGGAGAAGGCTATGCACTGACTGACACAAATCAAGGACAAAGAGTAAAGCCGTGACAGACAACAACAATTAGTGAGACAGGTTTCCAAGTACACTCAAACACTCACAGCAGGCATTTCACTGGACCAGTTAAACCATTTCAGATTAAGTTTCTGGATTATCAGTCCTAAGTAAGGAAAAACAATTTTCTGTCTGACACTGACACTGAATTGCGTAAATCAGGGGTGAGGAATTGCTTGAGGAGGGGCTAAGTTACTGCAAGTGAGTTCAACCATCATATCCATCCTGAAAATAAAACGGTGGGGGATTTTGAAATGTTTCATAATTGGTGTGTTTTTTGCATTACTGCTGGCAGCATTTGGTAATTAAATAAATTATATGACAAAGGTCACGACTTGCAAAACATTCCACATACATTTAGTTTTGCATTAAGGATTTTCATAATAACATGTTTAAGTGTAGCAATAAATCTGAAAGAGTTGAGACACCTGGCATTTGGCATTTGACACTGGATGTCAATGCGACATTCTGATGAACACATCAGGAAATACAAACAAGAGTACGAAGGGCGGATATAACTTCAAGCAGAGGAAATTACGAGAATTTTTTTCATCATCATCAACAGCAACAAAAAGAGCAGAAAAAAACAAAGTAAGAAAAGAGAGTAGCACATAGAGATAAAAATCAAACACTTTATTTGCAGACATGTCTCACAAAGCAATTGAAAGTTCCAATCCAGCTTTCAGCATAAATTGAAGGAATGTGATTGCACATCCAAATCACCTAGCAATTTCATCATCATCTTCTCTACCACACCACCACCACCACCACCACGCTATTGAATAGCTAACTTCAACTGTAGCTTTTATTTTAATTCCAGAAATATTTCAAGGAAACACGACTAAGTTATCATGTAAATATCACAAGTTCTGAAACATTTCAGCTGATTCTCTCTTCAGTTAGAATTCAAATAAGAAAAAGTAAAAGTCAATCACGAAATGAGAAAGGAACAAAAAACATTATGACAATGACCTCAGGACACAGTGAGTTACAAATAATTACCGATGTCATCATTCATCAAGACATAATATACCTCTTATTACCCATCAAGTTAAAACAACATATTAACCAACAGCACACAACATCAGCCACTCATCAGCACAATCAACAAATCAAATCAGTGTGGTCATAATGCAATATCCAACAACAGTAAAAGTATGAAAAATGATTGGACTATACATTAATTTAATACAAATGTTGAAACCATGTCTCTGGATTATCACAATGCAAGAATGTTGTGTATACAGACATCCTCATCCTCACTACAAAACTTTGCAATGGGAAAAATTCTCTCAAACCAGGCATTACATTAAACATTTAATTTCAAATTTTCAGACGCAATGATCCTTCCTCAGAAAGCAAACTGGGTCAACTAAATACAAAATGATAATACAACATAGGTGAACACACAATATACATCACCACATTATAACACTTCATAATAACCACAAGAGAAAAGATAGCGACAAGAGTTCCAAAACCCACATCCATTGGGTAAATCACATTGATACATCCAATACATACATATATGTACATGCACAGTAGATCCACTTTAACATACTGGAACTTTAGCATTACACGCTCCCCTTCTCAGCACACTCTAATTCAATAGCCTGAACTGTTTTGTTCCTTATAAATCATACTCCAGACTAGGGGTGAAATCATTGTGATATTTTCATAAATTTTCGTTTTTGTTTCATTTTATTTTTTTTTTTTAAATCTATTATCTTTTCCGTTTCGTTTTAGTTATTTTTCAAAATCTATTTTCGTTTCCGTTTCGTTTTAGTTTTATTTTCAAAATCAATTTCCGTTTTCATTTCATTTTAGTTTTGTTTTTTTTAAATTAGGTTTTTTATTTTAGTTCTATTTAGTTCTTCAAATTCGTTCAGTTTTGGCTTTCATTTGTTTTTTTTGTTTTTGAAAATCGTGTCATTTTCGTTCTATTTTAGTTTTTCTTCATTGTTGTGTTTCATTTTCATTTTCATTTTGAAAATATAGGTGAGTGTATGAGTAAAGACTTAGTGAGTGAGTAGGGGAATGGGGGGAAATGTCTGTCTATCTGTCATTCTGTCTGCCCGCCTATCTTCTTTTATACTTGTGTTCTAATGTATTTTTAAAATTGTTTTGTTTGGTTTGCTGTGAATTAATGATGTATGGTGTTTCTAGTGGCGAATGGTTTGCAGACAGTAGCTATTGGTAGAGCTAAATGTGAGTAGTTCAGTGGGGTATTTTATCATATTAAAGATGATGACCTGAAGCCATGTCACTATAATTATGAATGATCAGGATTGGTTCACATGAAAATGGTTGCAGTGGGGAGGTAGCAGGATGCTGCTTGATGCAAGAGTCCGGACTGAATAAAAATATTTATTATGTAGCTAGCTATCTGCTTCCCACCACAAAGCGCAAGGATTATATTTTAAATATTAATTTTCATTCTTTCACTATTTTTTTTTCTCTGTAGTTAAAAGATCACTGGATGCATATTTTTTTTTTTAAATTCAGTCCCATTTGATGCAGACTAAGTGGCTACAGTTCAAAATGAATACTACAAAGTGTGCAGGACTTCCTACACAACAAAATGCTGATATCCTGTACAACAAAGTGCTACAATAAGTAGCATTATAAACTGATAGAGGAATCGTAGGGATTTCTATTGAAAGTAGCAGTGCTCTAGTAGTCCCAGTCGGCCACATGACTTTAAAAAAAAACAACAAAAAACAAAACAAAAAAAACCTTAGCCACCACACCCCTAGGCCTAGGCTAATACAGACAGTATCAAATGAATTTCAATAATAGGCACTATCTCATTTTGTATCTCTAATCAGCTGATGCACTGGTTTGGTTTAAGAAGGCATTGCAAACCGAACGAAAGGTAACTCCACGTAGTATAGTCGCCGTTTTGTCGCAGCCAGCCCAGTTGTCTCGTCTTGCCTGATCATTGCATCACCCATAATATCGCCCCACGCAGTCTCAAAATAGTAAATAAAAACGAAAATACATTTCAAAATAGTGTTGAAAAACGATTCTGGTCTCTCACAATAGTTGTGAGTCCCACAATAGTTATAAACCCGAAAATGAAATGACCATCAGAATAGTTCTGCAAAACAATTCAGGTCTCTCACATTAGCTGAGTCCCACAAGAATTATAAAAACGAAAACAAAATTGCTTTCAAAATAGTTTTGAACGACGATTTTTGATATACATTTTTCTTTTGCATTTTAAGACACGGATGATATTTCATTTTAGTTTTGATGTTATTATCTTTTCTGTTTTCGTGTTTCGTTTTCGGTTTATTTTGTTGTTCAAAATCATTTTAGTTTTATTTTGTTTTGAACAAAAGCTTCAAAAAACTATATTTTTTCATTTTCGTTTTAGTTTCATTTTTAGCCCTACTCCAGACAACACAAAACTGCTTATGGCAAACCCTCATTAGCTTGGTCAAATGGTCAACTCTTTCTCAGCCTTGTGTTTCTGGGACGAATGAAGTTTGACCAAGAAGTACAGTTTTGAGAATCAGTGCTCATTATCACATTGATACTTTTATCATGACCTGTGGCACACTTTACTGCCAAGACTCTTATTGATAATTCCTGTGAGAGGCACACAAAGTGACTTGCATGTTTCTTGTGTGGACAGCTCATCTTCTCAATACTACTGAAGAATATGCTGTACATATTATGGCACTTAGCAGAATAAACCACATCTGAAATCTTGTCTTTCCTCTCCACTCTCCCTCCCCTTCATCCCTACCTCTTACCCCTCCCCCACCTGCAATTCTTCCCCTCTTTCCCCAGCCCACTTATCAACCAAATAATCATGAATAAAATTCTGTTCCCTCCAATCTTACAAAAGATCATTTGTGCGGTTCCGTCTGCCTTGCATCTCCTTCAGAATCTGCAAAATGCCTTTCTCCACCTCCAGCCTCTCTCTCTCCACCTTCACCTGTTCCTCCAACACTCGCAGTTTCTTTCTCTTCAGTGCCAGCAAAACATCTGAGTGTTTGACAATTCTCCTCTGCTTTGATGAATCTGAGTTTGTCCCATTCTGGAACGGTGTACTTTCACTCTCATCAAGAAAATCATCACTGGCATTTCGAAAACGATGTGAAGGTTTATCTGAGGCAGGTCCTCGAGATGATGAACCTTGTTGGAACTCCCCCGACAGGTGGGAAGTTGATCCAAAGTTGGCTGTCTCTGCATCTGCCATGTTAGAACTATCGTGATCGCTGCCACTGAATCCAAGACTGTTTTCCACAGCAGAATTGCTCTGAGAGGAAGAAACGCCCTCTAGTTTGACTCTAGCTGGGTTGTCACTGTTATCAGTATCAGTGGGTCCTTGGACGAGAGAAATAAACCAGTCTGATGAGACATTTAAAGCAGAGATCTGGGGGTTGGGTGGGGCTGCAGTCACCACCTTCCCCCTTCCCTTCCCAAAGTTAATCTTTCCCGTGTGAAGCCCCAGTCTATTGGTGAAAATATATTGGAAAACTGATTGTTTTACATCAATATAAAGATCATAAAAACACAGACATCGTAAGAAGTGACCCCCTGGCTTCCACCCACCCACCCTTGCAATCTATTCAGTTTTTGAGAGATTTGAACACACTAAATACTATGCTCTGGGGATGCTAGATTCTTCAACTTACGGCACACATCCGCCAATGAAAGCTCTAGCCTTCCCAATTTTTAACTCACTGTTGTACCCCTGGAACTATTAATGGAGGTTGAGACTTGAACATTTCTCACATTTCTGAACACAAATGGATGTAGAATTGCAAAGTGTTCAGTGATATACTATCATCCCACCCAGTGATAAAACCTGCTAGTGTAAGAAAATTTTACAGGAGAAAGTGTGTCATATGACCTACCTGCACTGTGTCCTGACTTGGTATCAAGAATGGCCAGCAGCCGTCTCTCTGTTGGTGTAATGAACTTGCTGCTGATGGTCACAGTGCCCTGGTGCTCGGCTGATCTCTGCTCTGTTGGCATCAGTGAGAACTAATTAGCTTGATGATTAATGGGTCTACTGAGCAAAGAACTGAGTAATGGATCAAGCAGCGGATGGATGGATGGATGGATGGATGGATGGATGGATGGATGGAAGGATGGATGGATGGATGGATGGAAGGAAAGATAGATGGATGGATGAATGGATTGATAGAGGAAAGGAGTGATGGATGAATGTATACAGACACAGTCTGCCATGTGAAATTAACCCTAAGTCTCGGGGGGTAACTTAAATTTCTGTCTTGTACATATACAGAATAGTTTGTTCTTCAGATGTTATCTTGCTCTATTGTGGGTGTGTCACATAGCACTCACCCATCTCCATGCTTTTCCTCTTGACAACTGATGACCAGTCTGCCCATTTCTTCCTGATTTCTGTGGTGCTTCTCTTCACCTGTAGTGTGAGTTGTGAACAAGTAAACCATGTGATAGGCAATAGGCATACTGTCTTAAAGGATACATACTGATTACAAAACACCCCAGCCTGCAAGATGGCAAAATCGCAGAATCTCTCTTTAAAATTCACTGAATATCCGTCAGTTCTCTTCATTTTTTTCCTGTGCAAAAAAAGCTGGAAAGAATTTGAGAGAAATAATAATTTTCCCCTCAATTTTAGCAAATCTTTGCCCAAATTTTTGTCACCGGAGAAGAATGCTGCTCCCACCACACCGATCTGAAGAAAATACTAACATAGGATTTAATAATGCATGACAGACCTCCTGTCTACAAGCCTAATGACAGACCTGTCTACAAGCCTCATGACAGGCCTCCTGTCAATGGTCAGGATAAGTACACCAGCAAAAGCATAATAAAGCCTAACTGTCAAGTACACAGACTGCTATCATCAAAAACTAATCTTTATGGTGATAATTTTGCATTTGCAAATGATACAAAATAAGAAATCTGAACTTGTCCAAACAGAAGTTTCGCAACAGTCAATAAGACAATGAGACCGGGGCAGCCATCAGTCCTGAGGCTTGTCCTCACATAGAACAGATGAGTCATACTACTCTTTTCGTAAAGATTTTCAGACTGCAGTTCCAAGCTTCATGTTTGTGATAAAAAAAAACAAAAACTTTGGCTAAGTAATGAACAATAATACATAATTTTTGCCAGCATCCTGAAAGACACTTGGGAGTCATGACCCAAGTGTGGCCCAACCCCTTTACGGGTATATCTTTCTCTGAAGATCTTCTGTTGCCTACCTCTCCAAGTAAGAGAGTTTTCTATTATTTACAACTCATTCAAATTACTCCCCCATTTCCTTCCAAATCCACTCACAAAAACAAAAAAAAATCAGGCCACATATCTGCCTAGTCTACACGTAAGGTAAAATAATGAAGTCAGTGTTTCAGCTGGTCAAGACCTGAGATAATTATCTACTCTAGACTACCTGTGATACTGCGTTGACAGCTTCGCTGATCTCAATCCAAGCCTGTTCTCTCACTTCTGAGTTTAGCACGGTGACCCTGGGCCCATACAACACGGATTTCACTTTCTCCACTGCGCTGACCAACGCTTTAAGCTCTTCCACTGAGAACCTCGGCCGTCGTGTGCGAAGCGTAAACGAGGACATTACAATTACGAAACGATGACAACACACGGACCTGTGAACTTCTGAATCCCACGACACACAGATTAGTAGTGGAGCAGCAAGCAAGTACTATATAAAGCTGTTCCGGATACCAAATTACTGTACTTGTACAAGTTTATAAAAATTAAAATCTGAACACAGTAAGCCTAATACAATTAATTCTGCACAGTACGCTGCTGCACACAGAATGCCATACTGCCGTGTATTGGTTTCGTTAGGCTTTCGTTGAAAATGAGAACGAGGCTTTCCGTTTCACGGAGTCTATCAGGACGGACGTCGATGCGTGAGTTTGGCTGCAAGCTGTATAACTTGCGGTTTCAAAAGGAATACGACAGTGAAATGAATAGCCTGTCTTGATTACTTTGACGACTTCGCCCAAATTAATACTTTTTAGGGAAGTAAAGCGATGACCGTGACTAGGTGGGAAATCGTTGTGATATTTTCATAAACTTTCGGTTTCGGTTGTTGTTTTTTTTCAAAATCTAGACTATTTTCGGTTTCGTTTCGTTTGTTTTATTTGAAAATCTGCTTTCGTTTTCGTTTTGTTTTAGTTTTATTTTCAAAATCTATTTCCGTTTTCGTTTCCTTTTAGTTTTTTGGGTTGTTTTTTTTTAATTCGTTTTCATTTTAGTTCTATTTAGTTCTTCAAAATCGTTCAGTTTTCGTTGTTTTTTTCTTTTTTGGAAATAGTTTCATTTTCATTCTATTTTAATTTTCTTCATTGGTTTCGTTTCGTTTTTATTTTCGTTTTCAAAATATAAGTGAGTGTAAGCGTAAATACTTAGTGAGTGAGTAGGGAAATGAGGGAAATGTCTCTCTGTCTGCCTATCTGTCTGCCTATCTGTCTTTTATATTTGTGTTCTAATATATTTTTTAATCTGTTTTGTTTGGTTCGATGTGAATTAATGGTGTGTGGACCAAACTCTTAAATGCAAATAACCCGCCCATTCTCTCCCCCCCCCCCCCCCCCCCCAAAAAAAAATCCCAATCCCTCAGCAAAGAAAAAGGCATTCAAAGGTTTCCAGCTTAGAGCAAGCAGGGTACATTCTTCAAGAAATAACGGGGTGGTTCAAACCAAGTATGTGACATGAAAGTCAGCTGGATGAAAACAACAAAAAATGTAAAAGATTAAAGAAGTGGGCCTATTTGATACTTGACACACAAAGTATAGAGATAGAGATTCCATCGGATCCTTGCCACTGAAAAGGATTAAAACCCCTGGTGTAACATGATATTCCTCCTCCCAATCGGCCACATAACTTAAAAAAAAAAAAAAAAAGCCTCCGCGCCCCTATGCCTAGGCTAATACAGACAGTATAACGAATTTCAAAAATAGGCACTATCTCATTTTGTATCTCTAATCAGCTGATAAGTGGTACGCTGGTTTGGTTTAAGAAGGCATTGCCAACTGAACGAAAGGTAACTCCACGTACATTTATAGACGCCGTTTTGTCCCAACCAGCCCAGTTGTCTCATCTTGCCTGATCATTGCGTAGGCCTTAGTGTTGCCCCACGCAATCTCAAAATAGTAAATAAAAACGAAAATACATTTCAAAATAGTTTTGAAAACTGATTCTCGTCTCTCACAATAGTTGTGAATCCCACAATAGTTATAAGGGTATGAAGATGCCAATGTTTTTTTCGTTGTTTTATTTGTTAGCTATATTACGTTTACACCTCTCAAAACGTATCCTGGGATGCCGTGTCAAAATACTT
>JAWQUT010000067.1:1353099-1365308 GCA_033807755.1 Ellobium chinense | reverse complement strand
AAAATTAATTGTCATTATCATGAAAAAAATCATTGACCTTATGCTTCAGTCACAATATAATAGCACATTGAAGCTCAGCCATGAAGCTGTGTCTTAATCAGTGGTAGTTTGAGCCCAGTGATCCACAGGTTGTGAACAAGTCTCACAGTGCATGAAAATATTTTGAATATATGATGGACATGTGGGTTTTTTTTCCATGAGCTCGTGACACTGGGTGCGGGTCCAATACCATCTGCTACTGCTGCAATATCATATGATAACCACCATGTATTTAGCAAAAATTGTAATTCTCTTTATAACAAATTTAGATATATATTTACATAAACATATAATACTCATACATTCACACAATATGCATCAAAATATCATTATCAAGGACGGTACAGATAGAATAAAAGTTACATTCATATTAGAACCCATCGTGAGACTTGCATAATTGTGAGTAGAATTTGGCTTGTGATTATGCACATTGAACTGTCAAAATATGTCAGAAGTTCCCGGCCCCTCATCATTTACAAGTTCTACACTTGTGCGTGAAAATTTCAAACTATCAGATGTTTTCACCAGCTGTGGAGGTCTATCACTGTAAGTGCCTTTCACATTGATGCCAGATGCGTTTTAGGGAGTAAAGTCATTCCCCTTCCCCCCTCCCCCAACCAAAAAAAAAATAAGGACGAAGTGATGGAAGACTTGCCTGATTTTATACATACATAAGCACATTATCTGCCACTCTGTAATGCACTCTGTTATTGCCTTGGATAATTTTTTTTACAGTCAGTGACAACGTTAAAGCACAGGATCACATTTCTACCATGTCACCAAACTGCCAGTTGAGAGCACTTTTCACCATATATCACAACATAGCTGTCTTTGCTCATTGCAAAGTAGGAATAAATATACATGTATCTGCAAATTTGAGATGCTGTGCCCTCACAGGAGATTGTCTTGCAGCAAGTCCATTGATTTCAAGATTATGCATTGTCACATGCTGTATTCAAACTGCCAACTTTCTGTTGTTATTTCATTGTTCAGAGATAGAACTGACTCCTCTTAAATCAATTTTTAAATTATTACTGTTGTCAGAAGTTCTGTGTTTAGCAAAACGCTGCACCCAAGAATTGACAGAAATTTCAAGATTTTTATCCATGGCCTGCTCCTTCCCAGGATTTTGATTTCTATTGCCACAAATCACTGGAAACTTTTGAGATTGGAATACAGGAACATGATTGAAACACAGTACCATTAGCAAGAAAAAGAAAGTCATCCTGGAAAACATGGTAGATGTGATGTGACATTTCTATAGAGATCTTAAGTCGATGTCATCAGTACCTATCAAAAAAAAAAACAACCCCCTCCCCCCAAAGAAAAAAAATTCTTCAGCTGTAGACCTGGTGAAAAATCATTAGGAGCAGCACCTTTGATAAGTCTATCTGACACGCTGGACATACTCAAATCCGAAAATTTGTATTCGCAAATGTAAGACTTTCGAATATGATAAGTTTGTGTTCGCCTCGCCAATGTTTCTTTTGACAAGAAAAACATGTAATAGCTTTTGCGTCCTCTTTTTTTTTTCCTCTATAATAAAACATAGGACTGTTTTGTGTAGGCGGCTGAGTGAAAATTTACAAACTTATCTCCACATAGATCTAGTCCTGTGCTAGTTCTGATGAATAAAACTCTACTGTTTCTTCGCATATTCCACTTATTTCCCTGAATAAAACCTCTCTCAATACCAGCACACTTGCGCATGCGCGCGCGCACACAAATACACACACACACACACACACACACACACACAACACACACACACACACACACACACACACACACACACACACACACACACACACAAAACCTCTTAGAGTTGACGACACTATGTTGAATCGCAATGACTATATAATGTACATTCCCCCTTTTATTTGGACTAACAAACAGTGGCTTCTATTCTAAGATATCGTGATTGTGAAGAATGATTTGTGTTGTTTTCGTTATTTGTGTTATTATCGATTCTGCCCATCTACAATGGCTGCCATATTATGTTATACGCGCTCACTCCCATTGGTGGAGATCTGGTAACACTTTAGACTCACAAGTATGAATCGGTTCCTAACTTTCACAGATCCAAGAGTTTGATTTCTGTGCACGGATACTCTGTTTCTGGTAAGAAATTCTACTTCATCTAAGATGGTGATTATATGGGGATAGATCTAGATCTAGTCTTAAGATATTCGTGAACAGTTGGGAAGTGTGTTAGGGTCACGGGTGAACATTAGACTCACACGTGAAAGTTAGGAACCGATTCAGACAATAGGTATTTAAGAATTAAATTACTGTGAAGTTAGCGTCTCTGTGGTGTAAAGGTAGCACGTTCAGACTTGCAAGCTGAGAGACTCTGGGTTCGATTCCCAGTAGGGAAATGAAATTTTCTATAGTATAGTGTAGATCTATATTTCGACCCTTCTTTTCAAAACTGTTCGTTTCACAGTAAGTTGTTAAAATGCCTGGTGACACATTTCCCTACATAATGTGTAACATCATTATAAAAAAGAAACAGATCGGGTCACATCCCCCCCCCCTTTAATAATAATGAATAATGAATACTGTATACACCTTGCCACTCGGTTTCATATTAAACGGTTTCTTTTAGCCCCAGGCCTTGATTATTGAAAATGGGAAGAGATCAGAATCTAGATCGGAGTCTAGATCTACTTTTATAAATTCGCGTAACTGACCTAGCACTCTACTGGAATTACGCTACTATGCTTTAATTTTTCTTTTTTTTTCCGTAATCGCAAAAGTTATGAAGCATCAGATTCGAGTAAACGCTTTCATTTAGTGGCCATGACCTTTTAATAGAAATATTTTCCTTTAAATGGAAAGTTTTCTGTATTCACACCAGGTTGAAGTCGCAAAAGCCGGTATTACATCGAATATGAGACTTATAAACGATATTATCATGATTATTATTATTATTATTAAGGGCAAGTGCGGCACCCTGTAGGGGTAAAATTGGGTAAAATTGTGTAAAATGAGTTTAAGGCAGTTTCTTAAACAGCGGCATCTCCTTTATCGAATCCTGAAGTTATTTTCATGATACCTGTCTCAAAAAGTGTATTTTGATGCAAAAGGAAATGATCACCCTTTCTAAAATGCATCTGTCGGGTAATCTTTATCGTCAGTTATCTCAAAATCACAGATTTCGTCATTCTATCCCTTCGATCTGACTTTTTTCTGGTCCAGTTTACATAAAAATTTGCAGAACAACTCTCCAAGCCCCTGTTTTGAGAATGTCGTGGGCTTTTTTCGATATCTTGTGTTTTTGTGTTGTTTTTTTAATTTTTAAAGTGGAAAATTCTCAAAATTTTCAATGTTTTTTTTAATGACATTTTTAAAAAAAATATTTTTTAAAATCTATCCAAGAAATCAAAAAAAGCCCGTGACATTCTATTTTAAATAAAGTGATCTTTCAAATGGAAAAAAAACACCCAGCATCCTACTATCTATTGTTCTCCAGATCGAAGGGTTCAAAGTTATGTAAAAGTCATCCATATTTTCCAATATGGCGGGCAAAACATTGGCGTTTCCATAGCAACGGAGGGGGGAAATCGCGAAAAAAAACCTTTTATCTTCCTTCCTGGCCCTACGTGACCCATTTTTCACCCCAAAATGAAAAAGTTCACCTAGTTCTGCCGCACGTGCCCTTAAGTCCGAACCAAAACTGAGAAAAGACAGCTGTCTCTCAGAGCGTGTAATGCAGAAAACATGGTGCGCAAGTTATTAGCATAGGTGCACTGAAATTTCTATGCAAATTTGCACACCAAAGTACTAAATGGTGAATTTTTCTTAACATAGCATGATCTTAACATAACTCAAGTTTAAGTTTCTTTATCTAGGCGCAAACCAACCACATACATTGTAATGTCACATCAATACAAAGGATCAAATGAGATGGGAAAAATATATATATATAGTATATACATAACTGTTACTAAATTACATTTAGTCATTGACATTTCTTTGCACTTTCTCTTTCTCTATGTCTCACTCTCTGTCACGAGNCAAATGAGATGGGAAAAATATATATATATAGTATATATATAACTGTTACTAAATTACATTTAGTCATTGACATTTCTTTGCACTTTCTCTTTCTCTATGTCTCACTCTCTCTCTCTCTCTCTCATTCTCCCACTAAATTTCTCTTCTATTATCTTACACACACTCACTCACTCACTCACTCACTCACTCACTCACTCACTCACTCACTCTCCATCTAATGTTAACAGTTACAACTTCCACAACATCCCATTTGATTAGACACATGTACCAGAAAACTAACACCCTCCCCACCTGACTGCCAGAAAGGGAACTAACACTTGTGTCACTTAAACTCAAACTGTTGGTATTCTCTTAAAAAGTGATAGACACCTTATTGCTATGTTTTTTTAGTTCTTTATCATTATTTGAATTTAAAATATTTAGGAATCTAACCATACTAGACTAAGTTTTGTTAAGAACCATTTAGGAAAATATTTCAGTCTTATGTGCTCATATCTTGTGCATTCTACAGTACAGTGGTACTAATTCTTTATCACGTTACAAAGATTACACAGTATATTATTGAGGTCAAGTTTTGGTATTCCCCACCTTCCTCTCTATCTATCATAAAATTGTGTGAGCTTAATCTTATTTTTGATATCGACTTTCTAAACCCTTGACTAACTACTGAAGAGACATAATATTCATAGCCTAAATTGTTTTTTAACCTCTCATAAAGTCTATTACTACTAGTATTCTCTATTTCAGTTCACCAATTTTGAACATAGCGATCCCTCAATTGCTGTGTAAATTCATTAATAAACATTGTCTGAGAAGGTACGCCCTGTTGCTCCCATACAAACCCATACCCATACCTGTACAACATTTTCTTTAAAAGATTTGCCCATGTTATTAGACTATAATTATATTATCGTCAAATTCGGTTGATTTATAAAGACATTCATACCTTTTTCTAATCACGCTATCATCTTTACTATTTAGAATTTATACCAGTACTTTACAATTTTAATTTGCCTGGCTATGACTTTTATGAGCTATAACTGTTAAATCAAGAGCACCAGCTGTTCGATACCGGGTGTCATCATCAAAATCATTCGTATATTCTCTCTCTCTCTCTCTCTCTCTCTCTCTCTCTCTCTCTCTCTTTCTCTCTCTCTCTTTATGGGTCTCTCTCTATCTCTCTCGTCACTCTCAGTCTGACATTTCTGTCTCGCTCGTTCTCTCTCCCTCGTCTCTCGCTAGGAATCATAGGCTTTGCTCACGAACCCCCAAATTGCTCCATTTGCCAGTCCAGCGATTAACGATAAATTAACACATTTCCGTACAAACCAGGGGTGACCAACTTCTGGCTTAGGAGGCCACAGGCTGGACCTCTACGGCCTAAGAACCAGAGATTACTACAGAATTCCTCACAGTGTTCTGTGTAATGATGGAACATGCACTCAGACTTTGGATAAGTCCCTCATAAGATGACTAAGACTTAAATACAGGCAGGCCCGTGTTCTGAAAAGCTTAAGAACCTTTGATGTGTAGTGAAAGTATACCGTCGAGTCAAGTGCTTGTAGCGGTCCAACTTTGCCCGCCCAGCAGCTCACACGCAGCCTAATTGAGGCGAATGTTTGTGGTGTACAGTGGAAAGACACATTCGCTCGTCTCTTTTTCAGCGTGTAAGTAAACAACATCATTTCTTACCAACATTCTCACTAGAGATGACCTCAGTATGTTCATTTATTCCCACCCCCACCCACACCCACACCTCCTTTTTTTGTGTGTGGGTTGTGAGGACCAGAGGCCTGGACTCTCCTAATCTATTCATTTAAAAGGCCATAGAATGACTTTTACGATTGTCTTTTCTAAAACCTACCCTAATATTAAACAATTATGATACAACTTGTTTCTAATTTAAGCTAGAGGTAGACCAAAATTTTGCTTCCCTTCATTTGTAAATATCTGTCTCTGACGCCTTTGCTCACTGGGCATATAAACTTTATAATTTTTGCTTTGTTCTTTCAATTTTCCAACCTTCGAGCTCTGACCACTAAACATGAGAGCATTGTCTTAGATTGGAAAATGCTTTCATTCATTCAGTGGCTTCAGATAATACTGGACTCATCAGTTTTTTTAACTTTCAACTTATAACAGATTTTTCTTCTTAATGCAGTTTTTTTGTTGGTTTGTTGTTTTTTGTTGGTTTTTTTTTTTTTGGGGNGGGGGGGGGGGGGGCTTTACAAAGATCCGTTTCCTTACCGAAATGATAAATGTCATTAATCAATTACAAATGTCTTTTAATGTCAACCAAGATTTAGACTATATGAATGAGAAATGTGAGGACATACATGCACATACTTGAGATCTGCTAAGTTTAAGAGTTGAGTTTGATTTATGTGTCTTGAAGATATTTTAAGAGATTATGAAACTGGAAAAAACACATTTTGTAAATTTTTAAATTCTTCTTCTTACAGGTATAGTCTATATTATGCCCTTATCATTATTACAAGACATTATATAACCATTTATTAAAACCGATGATATTATAAAATTATAAAACAGATATGGCACAACTTAGAGCCTTTTCTTCAAATTTTGATCTATATCGGATAAGAAACATAATATGTGTCACGTGACGTTCAGGGAGCAGACAGTGGAAATATATGTGCACATCTGGACCACAATAGAATAATAACATAAAATCATAGACAATGATTAATTTGAGCCAGTGAATACACATTCTAAGCCACAGAAAGAACGCAACGCACACACAAAACAATATACACGACAAGACTAACACCCCATTTTATAAATGGGCAGGCAGGCAACGCACCAGCGGCGAAAGAATACCTAGCGCACCGAAAGGCATCATAGACGAATGCATTAGACTCCGTGAAAAAGTTGGACGATTGGCGAATCGGGCGGATTGAAAAGATCTATAGGAGGTTGTATTTCGTTGCTATACACATTCTGTTTTTTTTTAAAAGGGTAAAAACAATAAAGAGGACTGATGTGTATAGTTACCTTTTGTGTATTTTTTCTACGAATTTAGGTGAAAACCGCATGTTTTTACGTTACGTAGTTCTCAAGAAATCTGTGACACAAATTTGGCAGAAGCGTTTTATTAATATAGATAATTAAATAGATTAGACCTATTGGAATGTGAATTCAAGCTTCGAAATATAAAGTCTGATAAGCTAACATTTTGCTGCACGGCTTAAGATTCCTTTAAGGATGCATCGTGAAAACACCACAAAAGCCTGTCTCGGAGTAGAGGTGTGCATCTGCACACGGCACGTTATCTCTTCCACCTATCTGCGTGCGTACATTCAGGGATGTATCATTGTCTCTAAATTTGCCGGACTTCCGGGTTTCGATCAGTATCCGTACTCATTAACATGACCCTTGGAGAACTGCCATGACCTTGGCCTACTTCAATCACACATAAACCTAACTCTTAACTTAATGCTGGCTGCCAGACTATGGTACAATACACGTCTGACTGTCTGGCTCACATCATATTCAACACGTTATCGTAGGACACCCCCGCAAGGGGTTTGGTTTAGGATTAAGAAGAAGATTAAAAATGAGGAGGCCTACATGAGCGAGTTCCGAGACAATGCTTATAAAAGACTGAAAAAGGTCTAAAGACTATTCTAAGTTTACTCTGTGCGTCCCTGCTGTATTTGCCTTCGAAACTTTCCCGGAACTTCTGGGTTCAACTTGAGTTCAATACATAATGCTGTATGCAAAAATGCGACTCTTTATTATGAAAATAGAGGCGCAGTAGAGTGCTTACACTTACAGTCATGACGTTACGCGGTGCGTCGGTGCTCACTCCTTATTCGTGTAAGTAGAACATTCAAAGTACTTAAACTTGGACATAATGCGTTTTGTCACGGCATCCTATAATAAGTACATGTAATTATTTTTTTTTCCCTCACCTAGTTCGTCGTTGCAACCACAAAGTGATTAATCGTCAAATTTTCATATTCTGAGTTATTAGCATCAGGACGCCTAGTTTATGCTATAGTGTTGTGTGTCCAAACATCATATTAAATTATAGGCGAAATCGCCAGTTTCAGAGCTATTCTGTAGAGATCATTGTGCGGCTGGGGCGTCTCTCTACAGTCGCTCAGCGTGTAGGTGTGAGTGATATGATATAGGTGAATGAAAGAGAGAAAGAGAGAGAGGGAGAGAGAAAAAGAGAAGCGAGAGAGATGAACATAAAATCATAACATCATGCTGCAGAGATTGCCGTTGATTACAAATCAAGAGGGGTCACTTCTCTTTCATTGTACACTAACTCGCATTTCTGTGATGCGTCCTGCCCTCTCGGATTCTTTACATTTCGCATGAAAAACTGCGCTACTTAGAGTTAAACAGGACGTTTCTTTCTGTTGTAAGTGGTGATGGTAACTAAACTTTATCTCATTAGACAGACATTACTTTGCCACCAGATTTTACACATGTATCTAAGAGACGATTAATGTATAAATATACCCAGGGGTATTTCAGATTTGTGTCTCGAGAAGAAATCACATGAAACATCAGGAAGGGCTGTCTCTCAGAGGCTGAGCGTAGCGAAAGTGATTTTTTTTTCTATAATCCAGCACTTACATCCAACCAGCTGACTGTCTGAAATCGCTAATTGTTATGCGCATAAACACAAGGTCCCTTTCAACACCGTAATTTCACGTTCCATATAATATTCTAAAAGTGCCATAATACTCTTAAAAATATCACAGTAACGTTATTATTAAACAACCATGAAAGCTGTCAAACGCGATACGGCGAGATACTTTCCTTCCTCTTGCTCCATCTACAAGAAACTGTAAGCATGTTAGCGGTCTTAAGGGCCTTTCACACGTACAGTTAAATCGAAATCGTTTTGCCCTAAGATCGACCTCATCAGGTTTGCCTTCTGGTCCATTCGATTCCCATCCAGCACGTCTATTTGTGTTCGTGCTAATGTTTGTGTGTCTACTAAGCATATATTAAAAGTTAAAAGTGAATGTGTGCTTTGTCTAGATACCTACCGGCATCTGAGAAACATCTGTGGGTAGAAATACCAAAATTGAGGTTCATACATATATTATGACATCATACCCTGCACCTGGTAAATTAGATCCTTCGGCTTTCTTCAGCTCCTTTCAGAAAGAGAGGCAGATTGTTGTTGTTTTGGTCTATCGTTTTTACAACGAAGTCTTTGTCTGGATCTGGCTCAAGTTCTTTCACAAAATTAACAAGTTCATTGTAACCTTGCTTTTTTATCAGTCTGTAGGGAACGAGCATTAAAGGAGCCACGTGAGGTCACGAGTTTTTGTGCTGTAATGAACAGCGTAGAATAAGTCCGCCTATATTTTCATTGTACCGAGAGAGGGTTTTGAGATTCTGTAGAGAGAAATCCGTATGTAAAGGCATATTAAGCCATGCATCACAATCTCGGGACATCTTATTTGCTGTGTCGAGGCTTGTATAGACATTTCTTTATGCCTTGTCTTCGTGTTCTTTATTTTGTATGTTTGCAACAGAACCGTGAGTGTCAAGTGCCTTTCTTCGGTGGCCTATAGTAGAATCTAAGATCAGAGTGTTCTTTTCCTTGATGACTCATATCTACACAGTAAGCGTGTAGCGAGCAAGTGTCGATCAGTATAGGCGTGTAGTGAAGAGGCAATGGATACAATAGCTTCTCCTTAGAAACGCCATTGACGTTGCTACTTTGATACACAAATCAAGTCTGCTGTGCAGGAAACAGAATACTTCTTTATTGGTAACAAGGTGTAACCAGCAAATAATTCACTATGTACAGACCATAACAGCCAACTCTCTCAGCTCTCTCTCTCTCTCTCGTGCCTTTTATACTAATTTCAGTAGAAATTCTGGAATAAATGACGTCATCATCATATGATGCGCCCAAACAAACATGCTAGTCTAGAAGGTACGAGCAGCAACTTCCAGGCTTACTAGAATCAAAACATACCGATCGCGGCCCCACCCGAACCTTCGGGAAGGCTAATAGTATTGCGTTACTCAAAACACTATTCGGTCGAGCTGACCTTGGCACACTTCGGCCACTAGACAGTCTCAGTACTACTAGCGGGCGGGAAGGGAGCGTAACGCACTGCCGCCCTAGTTTAAAGAGAGAAAATAAAAAAACCAAACTGATCCCAACATGGTCAGCCACTACTGCAACATTCTCGAATCATGAAGGAACGGAACCGCGGTCCAGGACCGTATAGCAAAAAAAAAAAAAGGGGGGGGCACTAGCCCAAACAAACAACAAGCATCACAAATGTTACATATAATATTGGTGAATGTAAATATGCAGTTCCCGTTTCTCCTGCAGAAGATCTACATACTATCTACCCTTCATTGTTGTTCCAGGAGGCAAAAAAAAAAAAAATGAGTCCAGCAGTCCCAGTTTTCAACATGGCATCTCAAATCACTGGCTAGGTGGATGTTTCGTGGTCTGAATTGTATACTTTTTATCAAATCTCGTAACGGGAAGCCTTCTAATGTTTTGTTTTTTTCTGCACATCATAAATTGTTGCAGAGTAGACTCGTCTGAAAACGTAAATTGCCCCAGTCTTCAGCAGTCCATGTTTCGTGTTGCTTATGAAATGCTAAACGCGTGGATTGAGAACAGCAGATAAGCGGGTTTTGCAGGCTGGTTTAATAATTTAAGATGAAACTCACACCTCAGACGATGTAAGACTGTTACAGAACTGATATTTGTACCTCTTTGAAGAAGAGCGGCAGGCATCTTATTGCAAGAACGTGTAACGATGCACTTGATCAAAAGGTCATCTCTAGCACTGGTTTCTTCGCACGTCCATTTCTCCCCTTGTCACGAGATGTCGCAGAGTGTTGGGAATTCCCGATAGCGGTGTAGCAGTGTGCACAGCTGTTTGGCAATTATGAATGATACACTAATTTCACGTTCAGAATAATCGTCATTGTGTAGTACTGTACCACAATCTGGG
This sequence comes from Ellobium chinense, assembly GCA_033807755.1. NCBI lineage: Eukaryota > Metazoa > Mollusca > Gastropoda > Ellobiida > Ellobiidae > Ellobium > Ellobium chinense. The sequence goes on along the minus strand of JAWQUT010000067.1, from coordinate 1,354,275 downwards.
CCCTTTGTGTCGGTGAAAGTGAGGATTTTTTGCCCATTTAATTAGCTCAGTTCACCACACATGTATCATCACAACTGCTCCTAAATTGACAATGGCTTTTTTTTTTGTACTATAAACCACGTGATAGGACTGGCTGATATAATAGTAATAAGGTCTTGTATAACACAAGATCATATGGTGCAATGTCTTGCAAAAAACAACAATTACCTAATTACAGAGGAATGGTTTTAAACTTTTCTTAATGACACAGATAGATAGATCTATCTATCTATCTATCTATCTATCTATCTATCTATCTATCTATCTATCTAGTCTGTCTGTCTTTCTGTCTGTCTGTTTGTCCGTTCGTCCGTCTGTCCGTCCGTCCGTCTGTCTGTCTGTCTGTCTGTTTGTCTGTCTGTCTGTCTGTCTGTCTGTCTGTCTGTCTGTTTGTCTGTCTGTCTGTTTAATTTATTTATTCTTGATGGTTTACAGTGTCATTTTCAGTGTTGGAGAGTACTGGCCCTTTCTTTCCTGAACTTTAACCTTACATCCCTGACCGTTAGAAGTGTATTCGTGCCTGAACTACTCAGTGGCTTGGTGAGTGGTGAGTACTCCAATGACCAGAGAACCACAGTCCTGACTCACCTATCGCTGCTCACCCACCTACAACATGGCCATGCAAGCACAGCAACCACATCGTCACCATCCACACAACATCCACATTAAACCTCTTTTAACTGTCACAACAGCTACCTTACTACTACCACCACCACTTGACGCCTACCACCTTCACATCACCATTGCCAACAAAATCAGCACCGACGCCACCGCCATCATCATCACTACCACAACATTTTTGCGATTAGACTGCTGCTACTACATCATCATTACCACCACCACACTACCATCGCAACCACCGCGAACCATTCTTGTCATTACCTCCACCACTACAACTACAACCATCACTGCCTCTGCCATCACTACCATCGCCATCACCTCCGCCATCTACACACCACCCCCTTACACACACGCACACACAAACGCACGCGCACACAAACAAACAAACACACAAACAAACAAACACACACACACACACACACATACACATACATGCACACACACACACACACACACACACACACACACACACACACACACACACACACACACACACACACACACACACACACACAC
>JAWQUT010000067.1:1337550-1353045 GCA_033807755.1 Ellobium chinense | reverse complement strand
ACACACACACACACACACACACACACACACACACACACACACACTTAATCACTCTTTTTCTCTCCCTCTCTCTTTCTGTGACTGTCTCTTTCTCTCTATTTTTCTCTATTTTTTTCTCTCCCTCATTCTCTCCTTCTTCCTCCCTCTCGTTCTTGTTCATTCTCTCTCTCTCTCTCTCTCTCTCTCTCTCTCTCGGACAGACAGGCAGACACACACACANNNCACACACACACACACACACACACACACACACACACACACACACACACACACACACACACACACACACACACACACACACACACACTGTCTTTCATTTCATATCAACACTTTATTGACATGTGATTGCAAAACATACGGTCCCGTTTCTCAAAGCTTACAAAGATCATAAACAGCAGATGTAGGAAAGCATACGAACGTGGTTTCAACAGTAACGATTTACTGAATCATTCACTGCCGTAGGATGACGTGGCTGTTTATAAAACAAATCTAAGATTACATCCCAGAGTGAAAGAACTTGAATATTTACTTGAAAACACGGAGGGCTGTATCAGAATATGAAAAATATAAAGAAATTTAAGGTACATTTAGGAAGAAAGTGGCCCTTCAAGTTTCTATTGAGTGAGGATGAAGTGACTGGTTTTTAATCAGAACTCACGAGTAAGCTGCTTAAACATTACATTAGCTATAACTTATTTTTTATTGCAAAACAGAGTGGATGATAGGGGGGAGGGGAGGGAGAATGTGTGCCCTTTGTGATTTTGTATTGGCTGTTCCACAGATGTGACATAATTTATTAATCTCGCCCTTTCAGATTCGGCATAAAGCTTGCCCCGCCAGATAATGAAAATCTTCTCCCATCTACGCAAGCTGAAAATAGTTTTGGCCATCTGTTTGGGATTAGCCATCAGTTATATCTTTCTTTTTGCCTATCTTCATGGTGGTAAGATTCATTCATTCATTCATTCATTCATTCATTCATTCATTCATTCATTCATTCATACAACATTTGTTGTAATCGACTTGATTTTTTAAAAAATTCATGTATTCGTCCTTGTATTCTTCCAGCTATCAGTCCATCCATTTGTGCGTCCACGCATCCGTCTGTATCTTCTTTCATCTATTCCACTTATCCCTTCATCCAGCCCTTCATGGAAACATAATTAAATATCCATTTGTCTGTCTGTCTGTCTGTCTGTCTGTCTGTCTGTCTGTCTGTCTGTCTGTCTGGCCTAAGCACCAAGCCAGCGAGCATGACCAGTGTGTTGCGACCAGGCCAACAAATGTTCTAGTAAATCAGTGATGCCACGTGATGTGTTTGGTTCCCACAGCAAGGACGTGATGATGACATGATTTCTCTCCCTTTATTTGCTTCTATGTTCAGTTCCCCAGTTGTCTCCCTTGCTGATGATTCCAAATTGTGCGCCTGAGGACCAGGCTAAGGACAGCCAAATGTCAACCAGCTGGGCTGGCACGCAGCATGTATGTAGAGGAGAGAAAGAGAAATTATGGCGGGTTGGGGNGGGGGGAGGTTGGGGTTGGGGGGTGTTGGGGAATGGACTGAGAAAGGAAGGGTGTTGGTTAAGTGAGAATCTGTTTTCAAAAACCTTTTTATCTCCCATTTCCCTCTGTCCACCGGACTGTAAAATGAGTACGTGGCTACCGGCAGTGTAAAATAATGTCAGAATGCTAGTGATCAACTTCTGTAAATGGCAGCGGCACTGTATGCTCCTTGAAGAGTTGAGAAAGTCGTAGAATGATCTGGTGTGCTGGGGCAATAATAGTATAAAGTCTCGTGAGCTGACACCTGGCATTAGCTTAGATACGACACTTATAAGACGCATTATGATTATGATTATTTTAATATCGCCCACATTGATGTACAGTGTCGTATTTCACATGAACGAAATTGGTAGAAAGACGGCGCATCGTTTACTGTCTTTCCATTAGCAAGAAGAAACTGATTTCCTACAAAACGGTTAATGCTCAATGTTTGAGTTCATATAATTGGGATATTGTCATTAACGTCTGTTGATTTTTCAAAATTCCAAAATTTGATTATTATGACCATATATTGTAAGACATAACGGCATATTTTGTTTGTCCCCATAAATGGGAAAGGACAGTTATAAAGTATTAAACATAGTGACTATGAAGCAAGAACTCACTATTTCAATGTTATATTAATTTTATTTTAAAGTAAAAAAAATAAAATTATATGCTCAATTCAACATTTTAAAATTCAGTCACTTCAAAATTGATTTGTTGAGTGCAAATCATTCGTGATGTTACACGTGATAAAACAACGAGATGATTTATGCAGTTGTCATTGGTGGATAGAAAAAAACCTTTCAGGTGACACTGAAGATGTTTGTCTAATTTCTATGATGTGCGCATGTAAAGAAGGAAGATAAGGCTCTGAGAGACAAAAAATGACTTTTAATATTTGTTTAACTCTTTTAACTGATCACGACAAACCAAGTTTCACCAGCTTTTCGGAATTGTTCATACGTCAGCTTTGGGTGTTCTATTTCTGCTTAGTTTCCTCTTTTTACATGACCAGCTGTCGGCACGTGCAACAGAAGTGAGCGTGCCGCCCCCTGTCCGTGTGCCGACCAGTCTGAGTTCCATCTACACTAGGAGTGAATATCTCGCACGCACGTGCAAGAATGGCGGCTTACAATTCGCAGTGGAGGGCCACAACGACCTGAAGAAATTTCAAGAAATTTATCTTAACAGACTTCTAGTCTTTAGCAGTAAATATCAAATTGTTTACTGCGCTATACCCAAGGTAAGAAGATGGTTAGAGGGGTCGGGGCAAGAGAAGGACAACCAAACTCCTGCCACATCTATGTGCATGTATGCCTTGTCCTATTGGCAACATCATTGTGTTTAGAGTTATTGAAGAATTTGGCCTCATGATGCCAACCAGGAAACTCTGGCTTGTAATGTTTATGCAATTCTAAACCAGCTGGCAAGCCTGCGCCATTTTTTGTCAGCCAATGAAAACGGCTTCCGCCTGGCTTTTGCTTTCGCCTCCCTCGGTGACTGGTAGTCGTTATCTCTAGATTCCAGGGACGAAACGGCTTGTTTCAGTGATCCTTTATTGCCATTTCAAGATGAGTTTAAAACCTCTACGTTAAGCTGTGTAAATTGCTATACAACAAAAAAAAAAAGAAAAAAAAAAACCACAATCTGGCTACAGGGTCCTGTGGCGGTTACCTTGACTTCGGGAGGCCCCGCATTCTGGGGTCTGCTAATTATTGTCTTGGAGAGGATGTGGGGAGAGAGGGAAAGGGCAGCCTGCACTGTGTTCTTGAGCACTATCATGACACCAATGTTCAGCATTTTGACATCAATATCACATCACCACCACTTCATGAGCAGCATTATCATCATCATCATCACCATCACCACCATCACCACCACCACCATCCTTTTGCCATCGCCATGACCACCATCACCAACACCACTGTCACTACCGCCATCATCATCATCATCATCACGATTACCATCACCGCTATCACCATCATCAAACAACTTTCATCACCAGCACCACTCTCACCACCGTCATCATCGCCTCCACCATCAGTACCACTTTTACTATCGCTACCATCATTAACACCATCACCACTATCATCACCACCACCACAACCAGCACCATCGAACGTGCTCCTCCCAACAGGTGGGTAGCTCCTTCTGGAAGCGAGTGTTTATGGTACTGGGGGAAAATTCTACCGATGAGAAACATTTATTTGACATACCAAGCTACGCCGCCCATAAGGAGTAGGTGGATCTAGACCAGTTCCTGCCACTATCTGTCTGTCTGTCTGTCTATCTGGCTGGCTGGCTGGCTGGCTAGCTGGCTGGCTGGCTGGCTGGCTGGCTGGCTAGCTGGCTGGCTGGCTGGCTGACCCGTTCCGTTCCGTTCTGTTCTGTTCTAGGTATGGTCCTGTTCCAAAGGTTTATATAATTACTAATAAATAAACTTAAACTGCATAGTCTAATTATGAATATGCAAGCAGCGTTGATTGATTGATTGATTGAGTGATTGAGTGATTGATTGATTGATTGATTGATTGATTGATTGATTGATTGATTGATTGATTGATTTCAGCTTCCCAAGTTCAATGTTGGTCAGTAAATCATCCAAGAAAGACAAAGCCACCATATTGTCTACTTACACGAAATTCATGTTCACAAGGGACCCTTTCTCGCGACTCTACTCAGCTTACGTGGACAAAATGTTGGTTCCGAATGAAGTCGGGATTGCTATTGCCAAGGACATTCAGAAGTTGTAAGTAGATTGGAAGGTTTGTGCTCTGAAGTAATGTCAACTCGAACCAGGTCCCTTTTTTGGTGATCTTGTCCAATCCTGGAGAGATATGGGTGTGGGTGTGGGTGTGGGTGTGGGTGCATACCTTTTTGAGTGGGAAGAGAGGAAAGGTGGGGTAGTGGGATGAATGTGAATGACATATATACATGTATGTACATCTATATTAATAAAACGCTTCAGCCAAATTTGTGTCACAGATTTCTTGAGCACTGCGTAACGTACAAACATGCGGTTTTCACCTAAATTCGTAGAAAAATACACAAAAGGTAACTATACACATCAGTCCTCTTTATTTCTTTTACCCTTTTTTTGAAAAAAAAGAATGTGTATAGCAACGAAATACAATCTCCGATAGATCTTTTCAATCCGCCCGATTCGCCAATCGTCCAACTTTTTCACGGAGTCTAATGCATTCGTCTATGATGCCTTTCGGTGCGTTGGATATTCTTTCGCTGCTGATGCGTTGCCTGCCTGCCCATTTGTAAAATGGGGTGTTAGTCTTGTGTAGTATCTTTGCATTAGTTGTACCACTATTGTATAGTCTCATGTCTTGTTGAGAATGGTGCACATGACAGAAAAATTATACTTCATTTTTCTAAAAGAAAAAAAAAAACAAAACTCGAACTACGCCCTTAGTCTTAGGACCGTCTGGAGATTTTCTACTCTATGACTTTGTAAATCTGAGAGCCAGTCGTAAAGACACTATCAACTGCAGAGGTTTGTGGTTGGACGCGAATATTATTTGTGATATCATTAACAAATTTCCGGCACTTTCAAAGTGATATCAAGTAAATTATAACATCAGCAACGTCTTGGAAATTAACAGAGATAAAGAACAAAATGCCCCATTGGCAACCTATCAACACCAGCCAATGGTTGCATCTATTGCTCTTCATGCATACGAATTTAAAAAGTTTGATTTGCCTTTCTCCACCAGATAGGGGATGTGAAATTTTGCACGATAAGGCGAAGTACCACTGGAATCCTAGGGCTTGAATGTTGCAAGAAATGTTGAAAAAGAGTATCATCTAAACTTACAATGGGAGACAGTGTGGAAAACGTGAAGTGGAGTACTAGTAGATCATCTGGGGCGCTACCTAGCGAATTCAAGGGAGTTAATTTCAGGAAAATGACCCATTTGAAGATTGGTTGGTTGGTTGGTTTAGTCAGTTTCGATATTGACATCCAGGCACGCTGGACAACCCCATTATGCTTTCCGTGCACACCAGCAGAGGGCGCAGCGTGTGAAGACTGGTTGTTCCGCGCAACTTACTGATTTCTCACTCTCCCGTCTATTTCCTGCCGTCGACTTTGGTGCCTCATCTTTTTTTCCTCCGTCCAGAATCTGAAGCCAGCTCTCCAGGTTCATCAGACTGCGGTTCTTCACATGGAGACAGCCACCATCGGCGGCTGTGAGGGGTAGTATGCTTATAATGTGTGGTCTACTGGTAACGGCGTTAGATTCAAGATCGTAAAGTCGTGAGTTCGATTCCCGACCGTCATTCATATTTTCCTCAGTCCACCCGCTGTAAAATGGGTACCTGGCTATAGCAGTGGAAGAGATTGTCAGAATGCTAGTGACCAGCACCTATAAATGGCAGCGGCTCTGTATACTCCGCAGGAAGTCCAGAAAGTCCTAGAGTGATCAGGCCTGCTGGGGTAATAATAGTGTGAAGTCGCGTTAGCGGGTATAAGCCTGGATACGAGACTTATAAACTGCATTATTATTTAACTATTATTATTAAACTACAGTGACAGTCTGTCGAGCAAGTCAGAGAAAAACAACTTCCAGAGTGGCAGAAAGAGAACTAGGTCGCGTATCATAATACAACATTGTTATCGACTGACCATACAGGCAACGAAATGTTTATTTTTCAAGATTTGTCGCGGGATTAGTGACAACAGCGAGCCTAGCTCTCTTTTTCTCCCTCGACGTTCTCGTCTTGCCCGACAAAATTGGTCTTTTAATAAGTGCAGTACTACAACTTTACAGAAAACAGACTCTCTGAACCAAATTCACCGTTATACGGAGCACGAGGAAAATCGTTCGTACTGCACTTTTATCAGTGAATTGATATTAATTTTCACATACGTTTGGCTAACTCAGAAAGTATAAAATGTACGAGTGAATAACTCAGACAGAAAGATAGAGAACATTATACTCTATAAAAAGACACCTGAGAGTGAATTTGAATGAATGTGGGCCAAACTGACTGTGTGCTTGTGAAAGAGCGTCACAAACTGCTCTACTCCAGAATATTATTACTTTTGGTCTAACTTGCTGGGGTGGTAACATCACACAAAATGACAAGATCAAACTGAATCGTATTATTTAAAAAAGTGGAAAAAATAATTGGAGACAACTTACCATCGGTGGAGCAACTTTATGTCACAGCAGTAACAAATAAAGTAACAAAAATCCTCTCAGAAAATGAACAGCCTCTATTTAACAAATATAAAACATCCATTAGAAGTGGAAGACTGCTGTCACATTCCTCAAAAACAGAGAGGTACCGACACTCATTCGTTCCACACTCAGTGCGAATAATCCGGGACTCCTCTTTTCCGTAGGTTAGGGCCATTAGAGTGTTTCTAAAGTGCCCAGTGAACTGCAATGTGTAAGTTGTGTGAGCAGTGAAGGGTGAAGACGAGAGCGTGACAGAGTGAGTGACTGGGGCGGCGCATGTATCATGTAATATTATGTGTGAGAGTNTCTTTTTCTCCCTCGACGTTCTCGTCTTGCCCGACAAAATTGGTCTTTTAATAAGTGCAGTACTACAACTTTACAGAAAACAGACTCTCTGAACCAAATTCACCGTTATACAGAGCACGAGGAAAATCGTTCGTACTGCACTTTTATCATTGAATTGATATTAATTTTCACATACGTTTGGCCAACTCAGAAAGTAAAAAATGTACGAGTGAGTAACTCAGATAGAAAGATAGAAAACATTATACTCTAGAAAAAGATGCCTAAGAGTGAATTTGAATGAATGTGGGCCAAACTCACTGTGTGCTTGCGAAATAGCGGCACATACACCTCCGCACATCTTGCAAGAATGCACAGTCTTTGGTGATCTAAGGAAATAGTTCTGGTCAACAGAAGCAACACTGGCCACAAAGCAGTAAACAGAGATCAGTGATAGACAGCTCTGGAATACTAAGACCTTCCAGAGATCCAGTGTCCAGCAGGTCAGAGGGTAGCATGGCAGTTGAGAGTTGACAAGAGAACACCACCTATTACTTGTCATTACTGGTCAATATTATTATTATTATTATTCTCAGTCCCGTAATATTTACAACTCCTGTTATACCGGACTTTAAATTAGCATTATTACTGTCATTACTGTTATTATTTTTATTTTTCATTACTTTTATTTCACTTGAACACGCACAGAATTGAGTACCAAAGTTATATTCTTTGTCAGATGTCAGACAGAAAACAAAGTTACAGTGACCAATAGGCTATTTTTATTTTGGGGGGAGGGGAAGGGAGGAGGGGGCAAAAGAGGGAGACCCTTGAAGAACTGCAGAGGAGTTGCCGAACCATTTTGGTATCATCACGTGACCGATGTATGTATGCAAAGAAAGAAGTAGAAGATGATGTAATTTGGTCAATGCTATCTTTCTCCACCAAACAGCAGAACGAACGTCGAAATCTATATTAATAAAACGCATCAGCCAAATTTGTGTCACAGATTTCTTGAGAACTACGTAACGTAAAAACATGCGGTTTTCACCTAAATTCGTAATTATACACATCAGTCCTCTTTATTTTCTTTACCCTTGAAAAAAAAGAATGTGTATAGCAACGAAATACAGTCTCCGATAGATCTTTTCAATCCGCCCGATTCGCCAATCGTCCAACTTTTTCACGGAGTCTAATGCATTCGTCTGTGATGCCTTTCGGTGCGCTAGGTATTCTTTCGCCGCTGGTGCGTTGCCTGCCTGCCCATTTGTAAAATTGGGTGCTTGTCTTGTATCATATAATAATGGAGCTTGGGCCCAACGTTGTTCCCGCAAAGGCTTTTTTAATACGCAACATAGAGGAATGATACCTGGCACACGTATGTAAAATCTACCAAACCTGTACATGGTCTAAATATTTTTTTCCGAAAACGTATAGTCTATATTTTTCAGAAATTGAGTCATAATTATCATCTATCAATCAATGATTGCGAATACGACGNACTACGTAACGTAAAAACATGCGGTTTTCACCTAAATTCGTAATTATACACATCAGTCCTCTTTATTTTCTTTACCCTTAAAAAAAAAGAATGTGTATAGCAACGAAATACAGTCTCCGATAGATCTTTTCAATCCNTCATTTGTGCGGACAAATGTCAATATATATTATGTTCTCTTATCATCTGTGCTTTGTGTTCCTCATAAATCTATCTCAAATAGACTACTCTTATTTTTAGTCTAGCCTCCTTTCCTTTCCGTTCGTAGAACGGGGAACCTGCTAGTACATATAAAGCAATACGGAGTCCGGCGCTATTAATAGCTACATTTTTCTTTTTCTTTGCGTGCTTGAACCGCAGACGGATCCCAGGAGCTGCTAGCTTGAAATGTGCACAGAACGTGACCTTCGCACTTCTCTGTAACTACGTCGCTTACGCCATCTTGAGGTACCATCCACTCGAACCTCATCTGGCCCCGATGCATCTGCTCTGCGGTCCTTGCCTTCTTAACATCACGCTCCTGGGAAAAATGGAAACCTTTATGGAGGACACCAGGTGATCAGCAGTGCCGGAGTTAGGGTCCACGGGGGCTCCGGGACCCCTTTATTAAGGTCCATTTAAGATTATCTCTTAACACTGGGCAAGAGAGAGGAATGGACTCCATTTTATTTGTACTGAGGAGAGAGAAGTGGAAGAGATTCGAAATGGTAACTGGTGGCAGATTTCTCCGACGGGAGGTATACTTTATCCTTCTGTTTATTTGAGCAGAGTTTTTACTGCTCACTTCACGAACTGAGCAGAAAAAAACAATGCACATTTCATAAAATGAGCAGTTGACATTTGGGCAAATGATCAGTTCACGAAATGGGCTGTTTTACAAACTGGGGGTTATATATTATTATACTCTATGTAGAAGAGGTGGAGATGAGGTTGGATGAATATGTAGTAAAGTAGCTTTTGATATCATGTTGCTTCGGCTGATAAATATTATTGACTGTGTGATGGTTATTCATGTTGTGTTTTCAATTTTGTTTACAATATGGCTTAAACCTATAAAAAGGGAAACTTTACAACTCTGAGATATACGTCATGTATTTTCCTCCTCCCCTTTCTAGTGACATCCTGCGAGTGGTTGGCCTCAATCTGTCTACCATTACCGGAAATGTTCATGACGTAGATTCCTCCAATGACATCGGCATCATCAATGACGTCACCACCAGGGTCTTTACCTTCCTGAAGGAAGGGTGAGTCTGAGAGATAAAGAGAAAAAAAAAAACAGTGATCAGTTTGCTTAATGCTAACAGTCTTTAGACAAGTGGATGCTCACCAAAATAAATATTCCGGGCTGCGATTTGTGGAAATGAAAATCACTGGGTAATACCAGCCTCCTTTTAATGAAATTTGTCCATGCTCCCGAGTAGTAGCGATTATGCGGAGTCGGCGGCTAAAGGTTCAAATAATGATTTTTGGTTTTTTGTAACTTTTTCTAGCTACAAACTACTTGGGTAGAAGTACTGGGGTGGAAGGGGGAGGTAGAGGGTCAATGAATGAACGCTGGCCAATCTTAATAAAGTAGAAAAGAACACTATTATTATGTCCAAGGATGAAAGTTGTCCTGGAAATCTGGCTGTACTACGACCCAAACCACCAAATGATAGAGAATGGGAGCCGGCCACGTCCATCTGCCTGTATAATATACAGTACATGTAGATTGCCTGTACAAGTCAAAATTCCATCCCTTTCTTCTCCTCAGCCGTTCCACGTGCCTGACGATGCAAGATGTTTTGAAGCGCCTCTGGAAGCATTTCCAAGTTCGTGGCTTCATCTCTAAAAATATCCCCTACTCCCCGCCTTCTCAGTACCAGTCTTCGGTCAACATCACGCAAAGCCAGTTTGTATTGTCAGCAACAGAGGCGTATCATCGCTCAGGCGCCAAGGAGGTGCGGCAGCGCCAGCGAGAAGAGGCCATGATAGAAGCCTATAGATCTGTACCCCCAGAGATATTAAAGAGACTCGCCTTAGCTTTCTCTGCGGACTGTACTTTGTTTGACTACTCCTGCGATGTAGTGCATCGGTTTTTGAACAATACGTTATGATGTTTCACCATTTTAGTTTTTAGATATTAGAGTAATTTAGGATGNTAGGGATGCTCTTTGTTAATAGGTTAGTGTATGTAGTGAATGGGTGTGTGCATGCATGTATGCCCACGTATGTATGTGTGCTTTCGTGTTGTGTGTATGTATACGTGTGTGAGTGAGTAAGTGTGTGTGTGTGTGTGTGTGTGTGTGTGTGTGTGTGTGTGTGTNTGTATGCCCACGTATGTATGTGTGCTTTCATGTTGTGTGTATGTATACGTGTGTGAGTGAGTGAGTGTGTGTGTGTGTGTGTGTGTGTGTGTGTGTGTGTGTGTGTGTCTGTCTGTCTGTCTGTTTGTCTGTCTGTCTGTCTGTCTGTCTGTCTGTCTGTCTGTCTGTCTGTCTGTCTGTTGGTGCGTGCATGCGTGTATAATAGGTAAATGTTCATGGTGAATGTGCATGTGTGTCTGTATTGCCTGAGTATGTATGTGGCGCACGTTATATGTATGTGTCAATATTTACTATCATTGTGACTTCTTCCCCTTCCAAAGGCGTGAAAATTACACTGAATAGAGTAAGGGCAAGGGAACTGAGATAACAGGTGATAACAAACGGAATCGCAGATGATGTTTGACGTGCTATCACATAAGAACTTCTAGAGATTTGGCAGTGGCGCTGGAATCATAATGCTGATTCCGGAATGGACTACTTGGATGATGATATATATAGAAAACTTAAAGGAATTCTCTGAGTTTTCATCGGCGCACACCTGAGACTTTTCAGCAATCAGATTTTATTGTTTCTAACGGGGGGAGCGGGGGGTAATTATTCCTTAACGTTCGTAGCGTGAATCGCCTCAGGTCCAGCCTCCTGCTGGCTGCCCGACCACTTTCACGGTTAATGACCATCACACGTGTTGACTGCTGACCGATCAACTGAAACTGGGCTGCAACATTCGACCACCGCCTACCACGGCTGGTGCTGGCATGCGAGTTTATTTCACAGACTCCCCCAGCGTAGTGGAGTGAAGGTGAGAAGGGAAACTACTGTGGCATCACAAAGACTAAATTTACAAACCGAAAGTGATTGCTATAAAGAGTAAAGTCACAGCTTTTCAGAAATAAGCGTAGCTGATCTGGCCTTCTGCTGGAACTGCCCACGGACGAACTCGGGATGTTTGGCATTGTCCAACTGTTTTAGCTTTGTACAAGTTTCTGCATGAAAAGATGAATAATGAGGTATTTTCAGACGGGTCAGTTACACCACGTGATCTAGGGATTGCTAGGATATTTTGATAAATGACGAGTAATCATACATGAGCAGAGCATGTAAACAAACCAACGTGTGAGCAAGATTTCCTAGATCACGTGATGAAGCTGAAAATACCTAATTGACAGATGGTGCGTGTATGATTGTCTGGATCTGTGTTTACAAGCTGATTTCTATTAGCTATCACGCCTTACATCGACCGTCGACAGTGTTACATGTAACTTCAGCAAAGCCAAGTCGATATATTTACACATGATCCATGAACACTAAACACAGTTCGTGTTATTTATATTATCTCATTCCGAAAATAGGGAACAGAGGGGCTCGGTGATACATTTTTAAAAGTCTCGACCTTCTCGCTATTGCTGAGTTTTACTGTAATTTGCCAAATTTAATAAGTACTTTGTACCTGAGGAATTCACCAATTTTCTCTCCCGGCTAAGGTCAATTTACTTGCAAATGTAAAGAAAGATCCCATTACGAGAGAGTAATTATTCTGCACAGGACATTTTCATGTTTTTTCTATTGAATATTGCGAAGATATTTAGGCCAACTATGAATAAATCCCTTTGTCGTGTCCGTCAAGACAATGACTTTATAGACATAGACTGTCAATTTCACAAGACGATCACAGGTCTTTTCGTCTCTCTTTTATCAAACAGATCTCAACATTAATCCATAAAAAAAAAACTTAATACATGTATAAACGATGAATAGTTAGTTACTGAGCAGTTTCGCACCATGCTAGACAACGAATACATCGTATGTAAAGAGTCCCAATATATCGTCTAAGAAGCGTTTCTAAGAAAGAGTTGGCTTTGACCTGAGAATATTAAACCATGACCAGTTTTGATAACAGCCGTATTTCCGATACGGTTTCACCGCTTCCATTTCCTTTGATGGTAGAGAGTGTATTCTAAACTGGGCCACTCTCAAAATCTTAATACTGTAAACAGCTTTCTTATCTTGGTCGCTCCTAGGTCTACCTCAAGGATTGGTGTGAACAATGATTTCTGCACACTTTTACGTGGTTTACAGTACTTTAGTTTTCAAATACATTTACTGTAATTACTCTAGTAGCCAAATTACTGTTAAATTACATACACTTACAGGCGTCTCTAGTGGGAAACGGGAATATCTGCCATTAAATGACAAGAACCAACAGTTTACCGAGATTCTAACATACACACACTATGATAAGAAGTCTTAGGCTTCCATTTATTTTTTTTTGACTTGATGAGACAAATGAAATGACTCTGGGCATTCGTACATCTTTCCTTGAAGTCGGCAAGTTCCGCTTTTTTTGTCAAAAACAATTTGGCGTACAAAGGAAGGTCGTGTAACTCAAAGTTTATTGGGAAAGTAAATTAGAATTTAAACATTGTTAATGTGGGGTCATATCGTTCTCTCATTTTATGTGAACTGCTGCTAATGAACTGTCACATATGGAAATAGTGATAATTTCCCCTGTCTCATAGTTTTAGTTGAGAATTTAGACAGTGTTTTTATACAAACAATCCAAGCCATACTAATTTATGTGTCGAGAATACGAAAGAAGAGAACAGTCGCAGATCTGTCTGGATAAAACTGAATTTTCTCAAAATCCTGTTCCAGACGCCACAACAGAAAGGTCTTTCAGCTATTTCTGTTCACTTCCTTCTAAATAAAAATAAAATCTCTGTTCCAGCAGGTATAAATATTGTCGTTGTGTGAAACCATTAGTATCAATACTATCACAATAACTATCATGGAGACAGACTCAGTTAGCAGTAGCAGTTTTCCGCCAAGCTCACAAGTCCCCAATGAGGACACTTTTGTCAGCGACAAGATCCTTCAACAATTCAAGATTGCTATGTATGTTATTCTCGTGGAGATCACCAGCCTGTTCGGCGTTATTTTCAACAACATCAACATAATCGTTTTTGTCAGGATGGGTTTCAAAGACTCTGTTAATATTTCCTTGCTGAGTTTGACCATTGCCGACACTTGCTCCCTGCTGCCTCTTCTGTGGATGGGTCTGTGCTACAATCCACTGTTAGCCAATCAGTTCCCAGATATCGACTTTCAGGGCATCCAGCATTTGACCGCTGGTATGCCTCATGTTTGCTTTAGTCGCATTACCAGTTGGTTGACGGCGCTTGTAACATTTGAACGATATTTGTGTGTGGCTTTTCCTCTCAAGATCAAGACCTTGGTGACGCGGAGACGGACTGTGGTCTCTGTTGTCTGTATATTTGTTGTGAAGATAAGTGGAGAGATTCCTTTATACGTGGGATCAACGTTAGGCCCACGGCTCCAGCCAGAGAACAACAGAACGGTTTTCAGTCTTATCTATTTTCGGAACGGCCGTGAGTTAGAGAACTGGACTGTTAATTTCAATGCAGTCGCTCAAATCTTAGCTTTTGTCTTGGTCATTATGAGTACATTAGGTTTAGTGCACGGGATTCAAAGCACAGCCAAATGGCGGCAGTCGACATCCACGGCTTCGAAAAATGAAAACATTTCCATGAGGGACAGGAGGGTCGTGAAAATGATTATATGTATTTCCGCCATATTCACCGTGACTTACTTCCCGGTGTTTGTAGGCACTATTTTCATGATCTGTTTTGAGGACTATAGTATCCAGGGACATCACGCCAATATTTTCTTGGTCAGCTGGATGTTCTTTTTTTTCCTGGAAGCGATAAATTCTTCCGTGAACATTTTTGTGTACCTCAAGTGCAGTTCGAAATTTCGGGCCACTTTTATAGATATATTTGGACTAAGCAAGAAACTGTAGTTCTATTAGAAACACCGTTACATATTGTTATGTGAAGTAGATGCACAAATACATACATGTCTTTGAGATTATTCTAGCTCTCAGAGTATACATCATTACATGAGAAACACAATGTTCATAGATTGATCGTTTTTTTTTATCTTACTTTTACCGAAAATGAATAACAGTGACGTCCTAGTGCAGAGCATGCAGAGATTCGAACTATTCACCCCGAGTCCGAACTGGGTCACTGCTACGTTGTACAATTTTGAGCACTCCGTGACGCCTTCTGTATTTCTAGAGGAAGTGGGCTAAGTCATGCCAGGCTGCTCTCTTGATCCATAAAACGCAGCCTAAGCGTCTGCTGTATTGACTCTCTCCAGGCTAATATTATTCCCGAGCATAGTGTGCATAACCGGTGAGCATTCAGGTTACAGACCTGTAATGGGATTGGACCCTCTTTTCCTCTATGGGCTATATTAACATTTTGAGCTGCCCTCTGAACCCAAAGTTTTAGCTTTCACCCAGACCCATACCAGATTGAAGCCCATTATGTGGCCCAAATTTTAAGACTGACCCAACCCTAACAGCCCGTTGAAATTTTGAGCTTGGTTGCTATCTGTAAACAGAGCCTAATGTTTCACTGGTCAACGTCAAACTCCTCTTCTTCCGCCTGAGCACACCCTTGACCTGGCAGTTCCAGCCCAGGGCTAAATAGTGCCTGGCAAAATAAAGTAAAATAGATACAGTTTCCCATGATATCAAAATTTATTCCCTGGAGCCCTTATTACTGGAAGCAGGGCATGCCAAAAGAGGGAAAAGGGGAGATGAAATATACCCCCTAAGTTGTAGGACCACAAAGTGAAAGTA
>JAWQUT010000067.1:1322143-1337183 GCA_033807755.1 Ellobium chinense | reverse complement strand
GGTCAACGCCAAACCCCTCCTCTTCCGCCTGAGCACACCCTTGACCTGGCAGTTCCAGCCCAGGGCTAAATAGTACCTGGCAAAATAAAGTAAAATGGACACAGTTTCCCATGATATCAAAATTTTCCCCCTGGAGCCCTTATTACTGGAAGCAGGGCATGCCAAAAAAGGGAAAAGGGAGATGAAATATAACCTCTTAGTAGTAGGACCCAATAGTGAAAGTTTAATTACAGGCCTGTAATCTTCAGAGCCCATGAGAGTACAGTAGTTCGACTTGGTGCTACGAATTTCGCCGGCTAGACTCACTTTAACTCGCTTTCTCAGAAAAAGAAAAATGGATGCATGCACTGAGCTTGGAGCACTGGTGCTAAGCATTGTTTCGAGAAGAGTATATATATGTAATATATATTGTATTTGTTCTTTGTCCCCCTCACATGTACTGTGATTGGAAGCCGTGGCGTATGAATATGTGACACCGTTAGGAACTATTTTCACTGCCGTGGATTTTCCCTCAGCGTAGATTTTTTTTTCTTAAATTATTTCAGTCTGTCTTTCTTATCGCTTCTCATCGTACTCTTCATGTTTCAGTTTAGTTCAATATTTCAATTTCAAGTATTTGAAATGTTACAATAATAATGTTTCTGTGGTCTAAAGTTGTATCGACGATTGTCAACTGTTTGGATCTACTTTGTGTCGCGTAACTGTGTGGTTCATTCAGTACAGTTGTGAGTGATGTGCCTCAAATAGGACCACGGCCATTTCGGGGTCCTTTTCACGATTAAAAGTTGTTTTCTTTACGTAGAGTTTACATGATAAAAAGAATCTGAAACTAGCGTTTGTTTGATATCAGATTTATGAAATTCATTATACATGTATCGTATTCGCTTGCCAATACATCAAATGTATAATTTATTTCATAAATCTGATATTAAATAAACACAAGTTTAAGATCCTCTTTTTACGTTTTGGGACTTATGCCTACTATAACCATTATTGCAGAAGGAGACAAGTCACATATTGGGTCAAAATTAATAAGAGATATATTTTACACTGTTTCTATCACGTATTACCTGTACGCTTAATTAATTTTATATATTTATAATATGAAATCGCTGCATGTCTCTGTGAAAGTTTGTTTACAATTCCTTGCATTCGTGCTGATAGAGTTCAATCCAATATTGCGAACTTATTTTAAACTGACCCAAGTCCTTATACATGCGTATAATTACATTCAGTGCGACCAAAATGGCGGATCTCAGTCAGTATGACTCTTCACTCATCCCAGATTTTGAAACAACTGTTTCGCTTGGAAGAGATTGTAAAATGAAGAGACAATGTTAGAAACATATTAAGGCCAGAACCTGCTTTTAGTTGGCACGAAAATAGTCGAATTTCGATGCCGTTGACAAAATTGAGATTATTGGTGAACATTCCATTTCAACCAATTATGAATCGATCCTCAGTACTTTGAAATCCAATATTTAGTTAGTAATTCTCTTTCTTGTAACCCATGTCTATATCATTTCCAGCCAGATGATTTGTTTTTCTGTGTTTTTCCCTCTTAGTTTGGGTCGTAGCAACTGCTCTTGTGTGTTGTTTACAGTAATAGTGTTTGATACCGATGTTTACATCGAGATTTCTACTTTCGAAATGAGAAGCCTACCATAGACATATCGGTTAGTTTCGACGGCACATGGCATTAACGCGGTTTCACGTCCATGTATGGAGTGGGATTTGCAATTGACGTCATGACAGGACTTGTGTTGATTATGAAGTTCTGAGCAAATGCTGCCACAAATGCAAATTGATAGAGCCCAAACTAACTACAGATGAAGTAACCCCCAGCATGACTTCCGGGTGCTGAGGCTTCTACCAGGCAGCGATGGCGAAAGTCATCCAAGATCTCATACATACATTGCACCCGAAGTTGCAGAGCAGATGATGCCAGTTTTCAAACACATGAATGAGGAGAACTTTTTAGTTAGAATGAAGCATGATGGGACGCAGAACACCAATGATTGGTTGAACAGTACAGTGTAGGTTAGGTGCCCAAAAACAGTTTTTGTGGGGAAGAAAAGGTGACAGCAGCTGTTAGCTCTGCAGTTGGAGTTTTCAATGAGGGGGGCTTTGAGTGTAGTAAACATTATGAACAAATTGTGGATGAATGTCAACACCATCAGTATTGAAAATCTGAAATAAAAGAATGCGTTCAGGATGTCAAAGACTAACAAGTCTTCCTCGGATTTGGCAGAGAAACAAAGGAAGTACCCTTCAACGAAAAAACGGAAAATCACCCGTGAACTGAAAGGAGGGGAGGGGGGAAACATATGGCGCAGGAATAGCAGACTAAGACTAGCACTGTAGCTAAGTCATCCATGTCTGTTCTTAGAAATGGTGACAGTACCTTTTAAATCTATTATTTTACATCTTTGTTCGGTGTTTCTTTATTTTTAGTAATAGTGAAAAAAAAAATCAATTTTTTACTTAAAACGCAATTTTTTCAAAAGTCTGGTTTTTGTTATAAAAATTGCAAAAACTTTGCCAGTTTTGATGCTATCTAAATAGACTTGGACAGGGACATGTGTGACATATTTCTAGATAAAAGTTTGAAAAGATGTTGACATCTTGGTTGAACTGCTTTGCAAAAATCACATTTTATTCACCAAATTTCTGCGGCAGTGTCATAATTCCTGTGTTGGGGAGACCTATTAAACATTATTTTTTGCAAAAGCAAATTTATCAAGAAATTCTCGTCATAGCTTTGTTATTTCTGTCATGGCGAATTCAAGAATGCCTGTCTTTTCCCTGTATCTTTATCATGCTCTGAGCCTTTGCATTTCAAAATTATTTTTTTTTCAGTTTTTGTGGTATTGTTGTTGCATGATATCTCTCATAAAGTGTCCAAAGCAATATTTTTGGGATTTGTTATATGTTTTTTTGTGTTACTTGTATGCCCATTGAAAGATTTTAGTTGAGAAAGCATGCAAATATAGCAAACTCTACAAATTTGCTTTTAATAGTAGGGTCTGGCCTTAAACGCAGCTGTTATTACAGCGAAGGGAAACGTCTGTAAATTGCCTGTATGCACAATAACAAGAAGTCCATGCCGTTCTAATCTACCGACTGCGGACATTGATGATCTCAGGCTGTTGATAAACCTGATCCCATCTGACGACAGAACAGGTTCCAAAGGTGTCAGGTGGATACTTCCGTGCAGCTGAAAGTGTTTGGTAACTCGAGCTTGATTGTAGAGCTATCTTTGAGTCCTAACAATGAGGAGGATATTGAAATCTGTTTAGAAATGAAGTTATGGACTGTGATGTTTTGCTCGGAATTGGTTCCATTTGACGAAAATTATATTGATTGCTTTGTCAGTTCTCGCTGAAGTGTTCTCGTTTGAAACCTTACCCTCATTAAGAAGTTACTTTCCTGTATCATTGCCTACATGAAAAGTATGCATTGTTATCACATTTTGATGCTGATGTTTCTCAGTGAAGCAATAAAAGCATCAGTTTTATGATTCCTTATGTGTTTTCGCTGGAGGCACCGTGACCATGCAGCTTGTGAGTTGCTTTCACAATCTGAAGACTATCAAGTTTGTGGGTTCAGTGCCCCGGTCGGACAGTTTATGCTTTAGTGTCCTGGGAAAGAGACCTCTCTCCTCTTTCTTCACTCCAATGAATACCAGGCTTTAGATCTAGGGTATCAGGGCACTGCACTGCGACGACTGACAATGACTTTATGCATAATGCATCGTTTTATGTGTATTATGAGTGAGATGTATCAAACTGTATGGTATTGGTGAAACAATTTCCCTACTGGTCAATAAATGTCCTATTTTCTTTTTTCCTTTGTCCTTATAAGCCTGTTGTTACTCTTGTTGCTGTCAGTTGTTACTGCTGGTTTGTATGCATGATCCTGTTGACGACTGGTGGTCTTGGTGATAGTGGTCACTATCATCAAATTGACACAGATGATGAATCTCAGAGCACATAAAAACCATTTATATTTGACAAAAGTTCACAGAAGAAGAATGAGAGATAGAGAGTGAGAGCGACAAAGAAAGAAATGTGAAGAAATTTTATCTTTTCAGAAAGTTCACTTAGACATTCACATATCTTGTAAGATGCTGTAGTTGTAGCAATTACTATGACAACAAAAACAGTCGCTACAACATGACTATAATACAAACACAGACAGATTGTGTCAGCTGGGACAAGACGAGAGCAACAATGACAATGCTTTTTCATTTAGATCTAGAATAAAATTTACCTAAACACTATTCAACCGAGACATATTTCCTTCTATATAAAACAAGAACATCGCAAGCTCAAATTTGTGACATCGAGACTGCTACCAAGAAGCCACAGAATACAGTGAAACAGTCACAAAAGACGTGTTGCTACTTGTAGTTGTCCCTGTTGGGTGTTTTGGTAAGTGACTGAATCACAATTTAGAAGTAACAATTCAAAAGAAAGCAACAATAATATGAGATGATCTCTCCTATTAGACGATCTTTGAGCACCATAGCTGCGTGATTCGACATATAGCTTTCGCCAGCTGACTCGCTGGCCAGTTCGAATGACTGCGTTCTCTCACTGGCTGGCCAGACGCAGTATGCATAGATGAGCACACAGACTAGTGTGTTTATCATGTCACACAACAATATGGGGAAGTTAATGACGCGATGGCCGCATAATAAGTTTTACTTTTCTTTTACCACCTGTATTTACAAACTTCTCCAGCCGTTCGTTAGACTTGTAAATGCACTAGCAGAATAAAATCTTCCTCTCATAAGTTAAAATTTATATTTGTATATATATTCCATTGTGGGACTAGCATGTGTTCCCATATTTCTATTTAACTATATGAAAGGAACAGTAAGTGTTCCTTTCCATATTTTCGTTTATTGTAGGAACATTGTACCTATATCCTGGCATCGCCTCAAATCGTTGAATGAACATTATCGTTTTATCAAATTATATTTGGGTTCCTCAAAACCAACCTTTTCAGTGGTTATGATAATTATCCTAATAGCACTGCTAAAAGCTGTAGTCCAGGATACCGATATATTCACACCTACAGAAAGAAAAAAAAATGTTCCCAAAAGAAAGGCATTGCACATAATAGACATGGAGAGTTTTGAACTTTGACTCAGTTTACCCTTTCTTTGCATCTACTTGCATTTACCTTTAAATATCCACTCAATAGAAAAAGAGCAAGTTCAGGGCAAAAAGGTCTGTTCATTTTGGCCATCATCGGTGAATACTAATTCTAATATACTACTGTTTTTGTGAATTCTTCAACCTGTTTAGTTCGAAAGTAATTTTCCATGTCCCATGTGTTCTGTTGATTTTCATAACTTCAGTTTTAGCTGTACTGATTTTCATCATTTTATTTTTTTTTTCCTCAACATGTGTTCTGGGTGTCAGTAGTTTATTTGTAGTTGCTCATGGCTGTAGTGTATTAGTGTATTCTGCTTATTATCATTATTATTATTGTAGGGTTTAGTTTGTAACCTGATTTATGAATCGTATGGCAGTATGCATGAATGTGTTAGTCTGAGTATTGTATTGTAATGAGTTATGTACTACTATGTTTAGACTATTTGATTATTTATTATTTACTCTCATGTACCACAGCCAAGGCAATTTTCCTTTCCAAGGATAATAAAGTCACTCTTATTTTATCATATCTTATCTTATCTTATCTTGCAAACAAGAGTTCAGTTAGTTTGTCAGGACTACCTTAAGCTTCCTTGGTGATTCTGCCCAAGTACGTTATGAAGAACAGAGGATGAGCACACAACTCTGCCTAATCCCTGATGTGACAGTGAACCTCTCAATTTGCCCATTGATGTTCTATCTGCGTTCTGGAATTGCCATGATGTTGCCCATTGATGTTCTATCTGCGTTCTGGAATTGCCATGATGTTGCCCATTGATATACTATCTGCGTTCTGGAATTGCCATGATGTTGCTCATTGATGGTCTATCTGCGTTCTGGAATTGCCATGATGATGCCCGTTGATGTTCTATCTGCGTTCTGGAATTACCATGATGTTGCCCATTGATGTTCTATCTGCGTTCTGGAATTGCCATGATGTTGCCCATTGATGTTCTATCTGCGTTCTGGAATTGCCACGATGTTGCCCATTAGGTGCCCTTGCGTTCCGTCTTCTTCAAGTTTATTCCACAATATCTTTTTGTTGATTATGTTGAAATCTTTCCCTTGGTCTGCGAACACGATGTTCTCTTCGTTGTTTCTTTCTGTTACTCCACCACACGTCTATTTCAGTGCAAATATTTCAGCACTGCATTCCTTACTTGTTTCTGAATTTAAGTTTAGACCACTATGACGTGTGTTTAGGAGTTTTCCAACATCTTTTCCATGGATTCAGTTATAATATTCCCCTGTACGTTCAAGACTTGCTTGTTGTCCTTATTCTATAATGGAACCGTTATGGCCTGTTGCTAGTTGTCTTGTACTTTTTTTGTCATGGTCTGTTGACTGTTCTGTTGAGCCATGGAACATCGATGTTTCCACAGGTTTGTATGTAGGGTTTAGATTGTCAAACCATCCCACCTTCGGTGCCGTATTCATAATCTAAACGTTAATTAATCTACTGCGTAAACTGCAATGAACATTACTACTGTCTTGGGAGTTTTCCAGTTGGTACCGCAGAGCGTGAATTCGGCTAACGTAAGGATTATATTATGCACACTGGCACTGGTGCCTTGTGTTTTGGGTTCCCATCGTTACATACATGCTTTTGTACGTTTGTCTATGTTTTCCTATTCTGAGAAATCTTTTTATCTGGTACAAATGTAGAGACTCAATCTACTGAACTGCCTGCGCAGTTTTGCCGGTGAATTCTGCAACATGTCTACGTCCACATCTCTCTGAGGAAAGCAATCAATGAATTCATTAATTATTGATCAGTTATCCCTACTCAGAACAAACGAAGAGGATGTGACCTTCTGTTTGCATCTGCCGATGTATCAGATTTCATGGCCATACGTGATTCAAAGTCGCTCCCTCATCAATGGATGGTTTTCCTGTTGTTAACTCTTATGAATCCGCCTGGTGGAGCTCCATATGTTCAAGTATACTTCATGTTTTCATGATACATGTGTATCTATTATAACTTCAAATGTCAGTAGCTGTTTACTTCATAATTCCATGCAACAATATTCAACCCTAGGGTTCCCATAGGTACTCAGCCCTATCTCGAGAAATTTGACACCCCACATATGGCGGATAGAAATCAAATCCGCCCTTTGAAATGAGTATGTGTAAAGAGCAGTAAATACAACCACCGACTGGTGACAACCATCTTGCACAAGGATTATTTTTGTCCTTTATCTTTTTTTTTAGTTTCAAGACGTTCCTGACAGTATGAATTGACTTGCATCATTTCAAAATTTTAGAAAATTGTTTATATCCCAGAAATTACATACGCTGCGAGCACAGCCTCTGTAGTTTGTTGTATGTAAGTGACTGGTTCTCAAATTTACGAAGTCAAACAGTAGAAAACGGCTGGAAGGTCTTTATGTCCAGAGTATAATTCGAGAGTTATCGTTCTTTATATTTGAGGAAAATTATCCATAATCCCAGCTGTGTATATTTACATCAGTTTCAAGCACCTCAAAAAAATTAATCAATTCTTATCTTGTGACGGTGTGTTTTGAACTGTGCACGAGGATTCAGGCCAGCTGTAAATAGATCTCTTAGTTATACCATGTTAAAGCAACTACCTGCAGACCACTTACTTTTAGGGTCATATGGCTGTCATCTTCATGATCTGATATTGTGCCAAAGATCTCAGGTAGAACCGTTAATAATATAATATCTATGAAAATATATCATATAATTAAGATAATATCGAAGTTTTTCGGTTTCCAATCCAGGGCAACGCGCTCATACGATCTCACGACAAAGAAAGACAGATAATGTATGCGAAAACTGTCATTATCTGGTTCAGACAATGTTCCCCGGACAGAAGTGCGTATAGATACAGCCTATGCGTGCACGTGTTATTTCAATCGACTGATCACTTACGAGTATTGAAAACTTCTGTCGTTTTTTTTTTTTTTNGCTTTTTTTTTTTTTTTTTGGCTTAAACTGTAATAAAACTTACTCCGTGTTGGCCATATTACTGTCGGCGAAAAGTCGATAAAGAATATGGTCTTGATTTATGGAAAAAGTAAACTTATTACTGAGGTATATCTAATTATATGTATCTAGGACCACCTGGATAATGAATTAATGCAATGACAATATTGAATCCGCGCATGTGAAATTCATACCGAATAACAAGATATAATCACATAATAATGGGTACTCAAATTTTGAGGTTGCACTGTATACCACATTGTCAGATGTAATTATGAAGTGTATTGATCTGGGTAGGTTAGGCAAATAAAGCGTGAATTGATTTGCAAGTTTTGATAACGGGAGGGGTCCGTAAGGATCTATACGCCAGCTGTACTTGAAATACACTAATACCTGAGATCATCTATTGAAACACTAAGCCTTCACTGTGCTATGATATTGTATTCCCGTCCAGCACCACACCAATATGTCATTCTCAGTTCTGAAGTTTTAATAAAAGACGGTATATCCATATTTTGTAAAAACTGAGTTTATGACACTGACTATTACTTTTAAATATATTGGATGTCAATGTTAGGGTCTAGTATCAATATTATTTTTATAAATAAGAGATATAGTCCAGCTTTCAAGAAACTGTAAATCATCATCATTTGCTGCGGCAAACCGCTTCGTTTCGACAAAAAAGACCGTTTATTTTTAAATTTTGCAACAGTGGATAAACTGCGCTATAAAATAAAACTCCAGTGTTACTCTTTCTCTGTGATCACATCTCCTTAGAATTTCACAGAAGAAACAACAACTCTTTCTGAAAAGGAACTTTACTCCTCAGATTATTCTCATTTAAATGGAGAGACCCTGACACTCTCAGAGGTCAATTGTAAGTAATAAACAGATATTGTGTTAAAGAAGAGGAGGTAAAAGAATAAAATTCCACTCCTCTGCTGTGACAAGAGTATCAAGAGAAAACATGAGGGATATACTGTAAAATATATATTTATTGCAGATCACTTTCAAATCTCTCCTCAGATCACAAGTTTTTCTTACTGGAGGCAGCAAGGCTGAAAATGTACCATATACAATGTCCATGAGGTTCCTAAATCTAAGTAAATTTGTCTGACATAATGTGCCATGTGGAAATTAGGCAAATTAGATTTTCTTTTATATGAGGCAGGCCAACGACATCGGAACATAGAATCAAATGCAAGTTTAAAGTTTGCAATAGCAACTGCACAAAAACAATGTTTTTGGGGTTTTTTTTTAATTTTAAAGACATAGACACACTACGTTGAAGTAGACGTGAAAGGCCACAGTATTTTGGCTATAGTATGTCCGTTTTAGCAGTATTAGAAGGCGGATGTGTAAATGTAGTTGTCAGGTTGGGTATTTACTTCATGGAAAAAAAACAACAAGAAACATTACACTAGATCTATGTATCACGTAAATCCATTTTTATCATGTAAAGAGGGCCTATTCCGGTGACATAAAAGTGTGTTGTAGTTTTTTGGTATGTCACACATAACATAAATTTGACCTTTGACCTGCTTACGAGTACTTTGATTGAAAGCCTTGGAAACGTCTTGGCGTATCAATATGTGACGTCATTTCTTTCATGACGTCATGAATATGTGACATCATCTGGGGTTTTTTTTTGTAACTATTTTCACTGCCGTGGGGTTTCCCTCCCTCAAGATTAAAAAAAAAAGAATATGTCAGTCTGTCTTTCTTATCGCTTGTCATCGTTCTCTTCACGTTTCAGTTTCAGTTCAGTTGAACATTCGAATTAAAGTACTTGAAACGTCACGGTTTTTCTGTGGTCTAAAGTTTCATTGATGATTGTCAGCTGTTTGGATCTACTTTATGCTGCGTAACTGTGTGGTTCATTCAGTTCAGTTGTGATTGATGTGTCTCAAACAGGGTGAGGACCACTTCAGTGTCCTTTTCACAATTAAATGTTCATTTTAAAAAAAATTAGTTACAGTTTATATGATAAAGAGGATCTGAAACTCCTGTTTGTTTGATATGAGATTTATGGCGAAATTGAGGCGAAAACGATAAATGTATAACTCATTTCATAAATCTCATATCAAATAAACACTAATTACAGATCCTCTATTAATTTATCCACAGGGTTTTCTGACTTTAACTTTATTCGTAAACTTTCTTTTACTGGAAAGCGAAGTGTACGCGTATCTCCACAACGAACTCTTTATGAGTAAGTCAAAGAATAATCGAAGCGACAAAAATTCCATCAGAAATGATCTAGGTTTCTCATTAGCTTTTTTCTCCTCATTGCTAGATCAGAGGTTTCAACCTCAAAGTTTCTCCATGCTATCTCCTGAGCAATAATTCTTCCTCTTGCTCTCTCTCTTGAACTAGGATTGCAAGTCCTAAGAATACGCTCCTTTCATGAAACTACAAGTAACAATACCAGCATGAAAACAGAATTAGTCAACAACAGCAAACTGACCACAATATCACAAGAAGCAAGATCTAGATCTAGTATGGAAATTTTTGTCGACGACGCAACTCTGGAACAGTTTAAGATGGTCATGTACGTCATTCTCATGGAGATCATCAGTCTCTTCGGTGTCCTCTTCAATATCATCAACATCATCGTTTTTGCCAAAATGGGGTTCAAAGACCCTATCAACATCTCATTGCTGAGCTTGGCTATTGCCGATGCTGGATCTCTGATACCCCTTCTGTGGATGGGTTTGTGCTACAATCCACTGTTAGCCAATCAGTTCCCAGATATCGACTTTGAGGGCATTCAGCATTTGACCGCCGGTATGCCTCATGTTTGCTTTAGTCGCATTACCAGTTGGTTGACGGCACTTGTAACATTTGAACGATATTTGTGTGTGGCTTTTCCTCTCAAGATCAAGACCTTGGTGACGCGGAGACGGACTGCGGTCTCTGTTGTCTGTATATTCACGTTTATCATAGCTGGATTGGTCCCTCTGTACGTGGGTTCAACCTTAGGCCCACGGTTTCAGCCAGAAACAAACAGAACGGTCTTCAGTTTTATTTATCTCCGGAATGGCCGTGAGCTGGAGAACGGGACTGCCAATTTCAACATAACCACTCAACTATTGTCGTTTTTCCTGGTTGTCATGAGTACTTTAGGTTTAGTGCAACAGATTCAAAGCAAATCTAAATGGCGACGATCGACTTCAACAGCTTCGAAAAACGAAAACATTTCCATGAAGGACAAGAGATTCGTAAAGATGATTATTTGTATTGCCGCCATATTTAGCGTGACCTACTTCCCTGGGGTGGTAGGTGCTGTTTGTATGATCTCTTTCGATGATTACAGCATCCAGGGACGTCACGTCAATACTTACCTGGTGAGCTGGATGTTCTTCTTTCTCCTAGAAGCGATAAATTCTTCTGTGAACATTTTTATGTACCTGAAAATGAGTTCGAAATATCAGGCGACCTTTCTAGATTTGTTTAGACGAAACAGGAGTCTACAGTAAATGAGAGAGCATAGCGATATATCATTATTTGATTTACTATTGCTTACAACTATAAGATCTGGAATGATTCTTGCTGTCGACATATAAAACTTCATGATTGATTGATTTTGTGTCCGTTACCGAGAAAAAAATAAATGTCTTATCGTTTTTAATTACATTGAATTTTTTTTGGCAATCCTCCATTTTAAACAGTTTTTCCTCAAGTTCGGCGGGGTATCAAATATTAGAGAAATGCTGACACAAGCCGAGATATCTGTAGGTGGCTACAAAGACAATTGTTTTGGCTCATAGAGACACTACCATGCAACAGACAGCCTCAGTAAAACGGCGTAACAGTCATGTGTTGTTGTTTTATCTTTTAATTTTGAACAGTATGTGGACGAAAGGCTTCTGCCCTACAGAAACAAACAGAATGCCATCGCCCAGCTCGTTTGTGAATTGCACGATCAGAATATAAGTGAAGGTTCACGGGATTCCATTTTTCGTTCGTATTTTGACTGCTTAATATTGGAATGCTCCGTGGAAACAACCAGCCGTTCACACGGTTTCTAAAACTTCAGATTCGCCTGTAAATTGCACGCCAAGATGTAAAATTGTGTATTGGCTATAGTGATGTATTGAAGAAGCGCTTCATAAATAATCTAGATCTTCCTGGTGAGAAGTAGACACTGAAATAAACAGTTACTACAGGCAGCGAACGTCAAATCAAACACATTTTTGTTCAAGCCTGTTGCTCGAAACTTCGTTACAGTACAAATTTAAGGCTGAATCCAGAGCGTCCCTCGGATAAAGAGATGAATTGCTCTGTCACATCGTCAGTGTTGTTTTTGTGTTTGTCAGGTTATTATTCCATTCCATACATGAATGCAAATTAGAACCATTCCTATTGCTCTGTTAGAAAGCAGAATACGAGGGCAAATAGGAAAGGAAATTAACAATGCCATTTACTTTTAAAATTACAGTACGAACGAAAAATGGAACCGTGTGAACCACCCTTTAGGTCACTGTGTTTAAGTACGAGTGTTCAAGCGTCTGGAGTGATTTTGCATATTCTGGGATCATTATAAAACCTCAAGAGCAGGATGCTGCGAACTGAAGCAAAATCTACATCGAAAGGGAGGTGGACATTTGTGGTGGACGATTTTTGATCGACATTCACGTAAAGTAAAAAAAAAAAAATAGAGCTTGGGAGGCAACTGGAACTATAGCCTGAAGTGGTTCTTATGAGTTCAGACCCGACAAGATACTGTTTCTCATGCTGATAGTCATGCAGTTGTTGTTGGTGGTGGTGGTGTCGCTGCTGCTGCTGCTGCTGCTGCTTAGTCTGTTCTTAGTCCGCTCCAGTGGAGTAGTATGTTGTGCACCTTTTCCATTGGAGCGGACGGATTCTTTGAATCCAACCCTCTTCAGTTCATTCTTTGCATTAAATTAAACACTATTTTTAGGGCATGAGTTGCTTGGCCCATGGTGTTAACACAATGCTGGATGATTTACTGTCTTGGTAGGATGTGATGAAGTTGGGAGAAGAGGCAGAGGTCGATGACGGATGTCGGATGACGGATGACGAATGTCGGATGACGGATGACCAAAGAGAAGAGGTGTACGAGTATGACAATAAAACTTCCCATTCGAAAAAAGTCCTGATATCAGTTCATCTACATCACACAATAATTTTCAGTGTCTGTCTGTGTTAGTAGACTATGCCTCCAGTACAACATTATTAGCAGTGAGTCTAAAAGTTGTACATGTGAATTATTGAGCTGTCCCATCATCGTTTTCATGGGGATGTCCCAGTATTTTATGGCTGTTACTGCTGTTATTGCTATCATTATTGTTGTTGTTGTTGTTGTTGTTGTTGTTGTTGTTGTTGTTTACTACTGTCTGCGGTAGTATTGTTGGTGGTTATGTGCACCGTTTTGTTAAGTCGTCCTAGATTTGCCTATTTACACAAATCACAAAAGATGGGGGAGGGGGGTATTGGGATGGGGAAGGGTCACCAGCCATGTCTGGAAGCACCGAAAATTGACCTACTTCCGAGTCATTTGACCTTGGGCTCTTCGGCGGGAGATAGGAAGATTTAAACAACAGCAACAACAGCAACAACAACAACAACAGCAGCAGCAACAGCCATAAAATGCTGGAACTTCCACATGAAAATGATGGAAATAAATAATATAATAATTACAGTACAATGATATACATATATACAACTTTCTCTCTCTTCTCCCTCTCCTCTGTTCTCTTTCTTTTACGCTCTCTCACTTTCTTTCTCTCTCTCACACACACACACACACACACACACACACACACACACACACTCACTCACACAACACACACACACACAACACACACACACACACACACGCACACACACACACACACACACACACACACACACACACACACACACACACACACTTTCTTGTCTACTCTTGTCATTAATTTCTTCATCGCTTCAAAATAGAAATGCATTCAATCATACTTGAAATAGTTGCGTCATAGGAGTCAACATTGTCAGTTTTTACGCTTTCCCGTGCTTTTCATCTCCTCTTTCTATCTCTCGTTGTCTCTTTCGCCATCCTTCCCGCCCTTTTATTCGTCTCCCTTCTTTCATTCTCTTTTTCTCACCCGTCACTCCTCACTTTAACTTCTGTAGCAAAGAGCACATGTTGTGTCTCCAAAAAAAAAAAATATCCCGAAATCCGAACGCAGATGTGGTCCCAAGGGACATAACTGGTAGAAAAAAACCCTGGTGCCGCAAAGAGAACCTGTCTAAGAGCAAGACATCAGTCTTCTTTGGCCAAACTGGTCTCAGGCTATATTTGTATGCAGACAACGGAGAAGAAGATAAACAGCATGACGACCACCGCAACCACCACAACCACTACTACCACTAACACCATCATCTCCACCATTATGGCCATTACCATCACCAGTTATATACAACAACAACAAAAAACGAAATGAAAATGTTACTTTCATTGGGTGAAAATAAAAATTCTACAAGACATTTCATTACAAAAATCATATACAGGATGCTAGTACCCCAACGTTATCCCTGTTTTCTTCATTTCATGACTAGACAGTTTGCATAATAGATCAATAGACACCTATGAACTCATCATACATGTGTTCTGTAGTAACGTCTATCTATAAAGATAAAGATTTCCTGCGTTGTTATTTAAAGCCTGCGCCCAAGCATTTGAGTGTACCCTTTCCCCCGTGCACGAGTTGTTCTCCTATTTTTTTTTTGTTTGTGACTATATTTGTCTCCTTTGTAAACGTTTATCATCTCTGATCTGAGTTGTTGTCCGCCCTTCTCCTATTTGTTGTTTATCTTTAGTATTCTTGTTACATTCTGTGCAGTGTCCCTGAAGAAGGAACATACTATAGTTCCGAAAATTTGGATTGTTTTTTCTATTAAAGCTTTTCTGGTAGAGAACGCCT
>JAWQUT010000067.1:1280445-1304859 GCA_033807755.1 Ellobium chinense | reverse complement strand
GACTAGTCTTAACTATTCCCTCATTAAATCTATATCATACAATGGAATGTCATAATCAACATAAAATACTTCCCCTGATATCTTAAACAAAAGAGCTCAATTTGCTGAACTCTTGACTGAAATTTTCAGTTTTTAATCATATTAAGTCCATTTTCATATTAAACATTGACTACCGAGTAGTTAAAGTTATCTGTTCCTATTATACCGCAGGCAGAAGAATTTCAGCTCAACATTTAGATCGGCCTCACTTTGTTGAATATTCACTTAAAGGAAACCTGATCTACCAACCATATAACAAATTTTAACGTCGAAGATTATTCCTGATTGATGTATAAATGTAGTCGTGACAAAAGGATTCACTCGTTTCAAGAGTTTAACGTCTTGGCTCGCTACAAGCATCTTATGACATTTCATCTTCTGTAGGCAAATAGCTTAGCAGTTTTGCCACTTATGCTGCAGGCCTACACACAAAAAAAAGGAAAATCACACTTCGACAAATGATCTCAGAAGGGTTTTCTGGTACCAGGAGATGAATAAGCTTTGGGTCGATGGGGGATAGATTCCGCAAATATTTGTAGATTATATCCAGTAATGTTCATAATGAATATAAGCATATTACTATCGTATGTTTAAAATATTCTGTCCATCGGATGCCGCGACAGTGGTCTCCCTTTTATCACTACCGCTGTTTTGTTGAATCGTGTACTGTTTCATTATTTGTCTTTCGCAAATCGTATCTGACACATTTTCAGCCAGAAAATCTTGTAATTGTAACAGCTGAAGTTTGTCTTCGTCAAGCTCAATTCAGACCGATATCGCGATAATAGATTTATTGCCAGCCGTCAGTCTTCCACTACACAGACTAAGTCTGTAAGACTTTGAAGATTATTTAATAGTTTCCTTTCTGATGCCGTTGCAGCTATATAAGCCATCAGCTCTTTACAATGAAGGATAATAATAATAATAATATGATTTATAAATCTCAAACCCACGTTAATCTGTCCCCCAAAAAATTCGCGGTAGCAAATTTCCGCGAATTTCTGCGTTTGTTAGGCTTTGCCGCAATTTTGCAAATTTGGCGCAAATTTTGCCGATTTTTGCAGAGCAATTAACTTTTTCTGCTATGGTCACAATATTACTTTAACGGGAATACATCATGTATAACGAAGTTACGAAGCTAACAAACTTGCCACGCAAGGGATTTAACTCCACTGAACTTTTGA
Organism: Ellobium chinense; assembly: GCA_033807755.1. Lineage (NCBI taxonomy): Eukaryota > Metazoa > Mollusca > Gastropoda > Ellobiida > Ellobiidae > Ellobium > Ellobium chinense. Next base: position 1,303,636 of record JAWQUT010000067.1, on the reverse strand, counting down.
GATGTAAACAAAACTGCGCCGGATTTTACCGCTGGACCGAAGTTTTGTCACGTCGGGCCTGGGTGATGGTAATACTTATCGTCAGGAATCGGATTCTCTTGAAGAATTAGAGCCAGATGCTGATAGCTATGATAAGTGGGAAACTTGTGCCTGGACAGAGCAGAATCGAGCGCGGACATTGACTCACAGCGATGACACATGAATATATTATGTCTAAAAGTGGGTTTAGGGGTCATTAGTCTTGCGGGGCTGTGAACTATAAGAAGAATGAAGCAGAGATAGATGTGTGGCTGGAGTGCATGTGAGAGACAAGGAGTAACACTCAAGATGCGTTTACCCAAATGACGACCTTGTCAACTCTAAACAAAACAATAGTAACTGTCCCTAAGAGTAGTTGTACTTGAAGTAGCAATAACACAGATTCATTGAAAGGTGTGTGAAAATGCTGGTTAGAGAGAGGGTTTGAGTCTCCACAAAAATATCGAAGCTGTGGTTTGTTTTTTTGCTGTTTTTTTTTCCGATTAGAAGTCTGTAACTTTAAAGCGGTTCCGAGAAAATGCAGCTTGAAAGTCGGGATTTTCACACCGTGCTGGCCGCCATAACTGGTCGTCTACTAGCTACGCCTATTAGCTTGCCTTTTGCTTTCTGACGTCACGCCTCATTCCCGCACTGACCGGATGACCAGTTATGGCGGCCCGTACGGTGTGAAAATTCCGACTTTCAAGCTGTATTTTCTTGGAAGCGCTCGGGCGAAGGAAACATGTAAGAGGTCGAAAATTTATGAAAAAAATATTGTGGATTTTTAAGGATGTGAGTGTGAAGCAGATAGTTATCTCTGCCCCTTTAAGAGATCTAATTATTCTAGGATATTCTCGACTCTCTGAGGAGCATACAGTGTTACTGGATGGCATCATAGCCTATCTTTTTACCATAGACACAAGCTGAAAGTACAAGTATCTTTGCAACATTGGACTTGGGAGGCTATCTTTCTTTACCCCTCACTTAATGCTGACAAGCCATAGGATCACCAAAGTTTTAGGATGAATAATCTGCATTAGGGCCTATGTTTTAGCTAAATAAAGCTGGAAAATGTATATTCTGCTATGCTTGAGTGTTTTATTAGTACGGGACAAGCTCTGTTTTCTTTAGCTGACAATAATAGGACCATTAGCTGGGGACAGTTTGTTATCAGGAGCGTTAGATTAAGATGTAATATGTTGCTGTCGTTTTCGCTATGTTATGATGTCCGATACAATACGCAAATTTTTGCGTGGGTTTTGGCTAGTGCATGTGTAATAAGAGAATGGGTGAAGGTGTTTTCAAGAATCTATTATTTCAACCGGCAGTTCTATGTTTGCTTTCCGGGAAGTCATAAATCCATTACCTGGATAAGAAACTGAATAAATAACATTATGTTTAATATTATCATCATATATTCGTTTGATTATTATTGTTATTATAATCACGAAACATGCAGAAAAAAAATCACAGACCTTTCTTAGTTCATCATAATGAAAAGATAAAATATACCCCCTAAAATAAAGCTGAAATGAGCCACTGTTCGCGTAGAAAAAAAGAACGTTCCGGTACTGTAGTGCTTTATAAATCGCCCACTTATTCTTTGTTATCGTACTGAAGCTTTAAAAGCTTACATGGACAACATACACTTCAAACGCACGTAGCAGAGACCAGTATTGATCTATATATCAAAACAGTATACTGTATTAGTAACCATTCTTGCTCCCTGATAATAATTATTCGGATGAGATGATATCTACAGATGTACATTTAGTTGATATGGCACCAGCTGTTGACATTGGTGTTGAGTTCCTAACAGTTTTGAATTGAGGTTGCAGATGTGAGATAATGACATCACTGTCTGTCTATTTGAAAAGAAACATACACTGTAGTTCATTTTGATGCTCAGTGTCGGATATCACACGATATAACGCTTGGGGAAAAACAATAGGCAATGACATGCAAGCGTTTTATAAGTATGAAGATCTTGATTCTCTATAAACTCAATCCATCCTTGCGTTTCTACGCCCATTCATCAAGACTGTTCTGCCCTAAGAAGTTACCTAAAGTCATCATCAGCTCTGCACATCGACCGGCGGAATATGGTGGAAAAATGATTAATTAATGTGGAAAGGACGTGCATGGGCGACGCGCAAAGAGAGGTTCTAGTCTCCGAATAGGACTACTGGCCTAGGAGGACACTGAATACAGCCAAAGAGTATGCTTGGTCTTTGAACATCACCTTTTGTTGTCAGTGCCCATGATCTGTCCTACTTACTTACCACTGGCTACTTGATGATCAAAGACATGAACGTAGATGAATATACATGTCATGTAGATGTTTCATGTGAACACTGATGTTTTGTTCGTGGATTCAACAAAAATATAATGGCTTCAAAATCAAATCATATTGTAAAATCTTCTGTAATTTTGATATTAAATCTCAAAACTTTTCCATCTGCAAGTAAAGGCCTCAGATCTAAAACCGTTTTAGGACATTGATATTTATACTGGTTTTGCCAAAACCAATTATCGATCCTGCCAAACCTTGATATCCATTTCACCATGGAGCACACACTAGCCAACGGTAGCATAATTCCACTTAACTCAACAGATGCTTATGTGGACACGTTTGTGAGTNGCCTCAGATCTAAAACCGTTTTAGGACATTGATATTTATACTGGTTTTGCCAAAACCAATTATCGATCCTGCCAAACCTTGATATCCATTTCACCATGGAGCACACACTAGCCAACGGTAGCATAATTCCACTTAACTCATCAGACGCTTATGTGGACACGTTTGTGAGTTATGAGACTCTACAAGTCATGAAGATCGTCATGTACGTCTGCATCGTGGCAATCTTCAGTTTCTGTGGTATTATATTCAACATCATCAACATCATCGTTTTTGCCAAAATGGGCTTTAAAGACCCTGTCAACATTCCTTTGATGAGTTTGGCCATTTCCGACACTGGCTCTCTTTTACCTCTTCTGTGGATGGGTCTCTGCCATAATCCTCTGTTAGCTAATCAGTTCCCGCATCTCGATTTTGCGAGCATCCAGCATTTGACCGCTGGTATTCCTCACGTTATCTTCAGTCGCGTTACCAGCTGGTTGACGGTGCTTGTAACGTTTGAGCGATATTTATGTGTAGCTTTTCCTCTGAAGGTCAAGACCCTGGTGACACGAAGACGGACTGTGGTCACTGTTATCATTATCTTCATCCTCATGATGGCCGGAATGGTTCCACTATACCGCTGCTCTGCCTTAGGACCTCTCTACAGACCGGACTTGAACCGAACAGTGATAACTGTTGTCTACATTACCAACAACGCTCATGACTTAGAGAACGCCAGTACAACTTTCAACACGACCGCTCAGCTTCTGGCATTTTTCTTTGTCGTCATCTGTACTTTGGGTTTGGTCCACAAGATTCAGAACAAGTCGAAATGGAGAAACACCACCTCGACAGCCTCGAAGAATGAAACCACCTCCATGCGCGACCGGAAGGTTGTCAAGATGATCATTTGTATCGCCGTCATCTTTTCGGTGATTTACTTCCCTTTCGTCGTTGGCATGATCGCCATGTTGATTTTCCCGGAGTACAGTTTCATGGGCCGCAACGCTAACCTGTTCCACCTCAGCTGGATGTTTTTCTTCTGCCTGGAGACCATCAATTCCTCCGTGAATATTTTTGTATACCTGAAGATGAGTTCGAAATACCGGGAAGTCTTCATGGATTTGTTTAGACTATCACCAAGTCGCAGTAGTATTGCGCCTTGATGTAGCGGAAGCCATTTTAACGGGTAGGTTGTAACCGGAAACCGGTTTTATCTGGAAAAAAATTATTTCCTGTTTCCCCCTCTTCTTAGCTACTATTAAAATAGCCTGCCATGTTTACAACGGCACTGGAGGGATGAAAAGTCTGGATGCAACAGCGCAACTGCTTTATCTCTCTTGTGCAAGTTCTCGTAGGACAGTTGTATCACGGTAATTTTACAGGCAGACTACCTGAGTTGTTGCGTATGAGATGTACATCTGCGGTGACTGCAAACGATTTTACACACGGCCCATAAAAATACAGTGAAGTATTATGTTCTACTTCCCTCGTCTCGACGCTATGATTCTGGAATAAAGGGTTTCGGAAATAACGGGAAAAGTTTTACAGTCTCCACCTTATCGTCATTACCGAGTTCCACTGTCAACCTAATGAACTTTTCAGCATCTCAATAAATGCACTGGTCTTGCTGTTGCAAAAATATAGATTGTTAATGAACAAACTCTTGGCCCGACAGATTGGGGTCTCCCCCAGTTGTTGCTGTTGCAGCTGCTGCATTTGTTGTTGTTGTTGTTGTTGATGATGATGATGATACATTTTTAGCTGGTTAAATTCCTCTCTCTCTCTTTGTATTATGCCGTGATGTGTGGTGGTCTGACCATTCTGTGCTCATTATTACTTAGTTGTTCGCTGAATATACAGTATTAAGGGCACTCCTGCCTGGAGTGTGCGTGTAATGTTGTGCGTGTGCGTGTAATGTTGTGTGTGTGCGTGTAATGTTGTGTGTGTGCATGTATTATTGCTACTGTGTTTGTTTTATGGTGTGCGTGCGTGTATTATTGTATATACAGTATTATTATTTGTGTATTATTGTGTGTGTACGTGTGTTTAGGGATGTGGAATCTCAGAGAGTGTATAGGAACTTTTGTGTATGAACTGGTGTGTAACCTAAAGTTCTTTAGGAATACCAGCCCTCCAGGTAATCGAGAAGTTTTCAGATGACATTGACATGGCATGCTGTTATACAGGGAAAAGAGAATTGTAGAATAGGCCTATATTATTAGACGTGTTGTTGGTACTACTGAACATACCTGGGTCATCACCAATTTTAACAGCATGCATGGAAGTGACATAACTTTGGCACGTGATCAGCATCTTTTTATAACCGTCGATATTTTCAGAACAGAAGAATTCATCTACTAGTGAAAAGGAATCGATGCAGGAGCCGCCTGGTGAAACGAAGGGAATAATTGGTCATTTCACCATGTTGTCCGTTCTCAGACTACATTTGAAGGGTTTCATGGCAAAACGCGTTATCCACCAATGTGAATTTTTAGCTTATTCTACATACTTCATGTAGCAGTAGGAGTATTTAGTATACATGTATATTTCCATTCCATAGAAGAAGGACATTTGATCTATTTATTTAAGACCTAAATTTCGCCTTTCACATAAAAATATGCTTTGAATCTGGTTTGTTTTGCCACAACCCCCGAATGGTGTATAATGCGTTTTGCCATGAAGCCCTTCATTTTAAACCACTTTATTCCAGTGGATTTTTCGGACATAATACATTCTGTTCGTCTCCTTAAGAGCACAAGATTCTCTTAGACTGGATGCAGTATTACGACTCACTCTGCTTATCTGCAACTCAGGAAAACATCAAACACATTGTGATTTAGCACAGCGGCCGTGGATTGAAGGACATAGTGGACATTGATATTATTATTATGTCGTAATATGTTGATATTATTATTATGTCGTAATATGGTATACGAGTATTATCTCCTCGTACCTCAGCGAAATTCATGCATGTGATGTATTATCATCTGTTTTGGCTAAGATATATTTACATTTAAACGAAAAACACCAGACAAAGCTTTGCAAATGCGGGGTGACCCATTATAGGTCTCTGATTGCACCCATTAGATTCTTTATCATTAGACCCCTTCTCATCCTACTGAAAATCTTGGACAAAGGTGTTATATTAGTTTGTTTAGGTTTGTAGTAGGGTCTGTAGGGTCTCTCGAACTCGCATTCCCGAGGACAGGTTTGTGTTTGTTTGGGCCCTACGGCGTCGCGAAAGGACAAGGCACACCTCTTCCTTAGCAAAGGACGTATCAGTCAAGATGGCTACGACCAATGCGGAAGAGACAGAAAATAATGCCCTGACGTGCGAGTAACGTTTGCCATACCTATATCTTTGCCGCATTTATTGGCAAGGTTGATTCTTGCCACATCTTTATCTGACAGAAGGCCGTTGATAGTCGTTCCACTAACAAATTTGAAACGGTCGATGATTGTTGCCATGTTGCCAAGCTTTCTCTTCCAGTGATGGCTAAAGAAGTCACATTTTTAACATATCTTCAGTAAGTTCGTGTGCACCCTTCCTAATTGTGACTGGCTCGCATCAGACTAAAAACGTTTTTGATATTTTCTTTGCTAAGGACTGTCCACAGACAACAAGGACGGTTCCTTTCCCGAGCCCGCAGGGACATAAATAAACCTAGCCCTGGCTTGCGGTTTAACACACAGCACTGCACTTCAACCCTGTTAAATCCGGAGCTCTGGTCAATTTTATGGTGAATATATAAGAGCACTCCTGCCTACAGCTTGCTTTACTGTTAAAGATATGGTTAGAGGTAGAATTAAGAAAGAAAAATCTAACTTTCCACAGTCCCAAGTCATTATCATATCTTGGAACTCTCCCATGTACTGTGCTTTTTTTCTTTTCTAATCCTGCTCCTACCCGTAAACTGTAGGTAGGAATATCCTATAATAATGCTTTAAAGTGAACATTTAGATTTACGCATCATTAAAGGTCAATATGATGGACCTCTCTGATGATGAGCCTGAACTGATGGTGAGGAGCAGAGGGTTGAACCTCAGAAATCCAGTAAATTTCATAAACAAAGCAGAGAAGTGACACACCCCAATTTTAATTGGAGGAGGGGATAGCGTGTGCATATTATCCAACTCTCTGTTAGGATGGAAAGAAGAAGGCTTGAGTTGCAGGATGTGGAAGGATCCACAATCAGATAACAATAGGGACAGTTAGTACAAACAACTCTTTGCTGGCTTCTCAAACGGGCTACACAGCACGTATGGAGCTGTCCAGAGTGCAATGATGTTTGTGTGCAACATATTTTACATTATTACATTACTAACAGCAGACAACATGTGCAAGGGTAACTTCCCGTAACAATGATCAAGCATCCAGCGGCAGGCTGGACACGCGCTCTGAGAATTAAGTGAAACATACACAATCACATGTTGCTACAATGTCTTCCATCTCATCCCACAGTGACACACAGATAATTGTTTCACTAAGGGCTTTGGTTTGATCATAAATTTCTAAACCAATATTTTTGTTGATTTGTTCGGTGCCTATTTTTTGTTACCGTGTCTCCTCCAATCCCTGAATCCATTCTTTTCATGAAACCTGTAATTCTCTCTTACCCCAAGGTGCAGTATTTGTGCTCAATAAGCAGGATTCTGAACAGAGGTCCATGGTGTCAGAGAGCTGCAATTCCGTTTAGAATTGTATCACGGAATGAAATTAATTATGGTCATGCTTCGCATCAAGAGACATACAGGTGCAAAGTTTGAAATAGATTCTTAGGAAAAATGGAGAGTTCATTTTGTGTTATCTACTTGATCTTGGGAAGTAATTTAATGATAGTATGCCTTCATATATGTGCCACAAGTAGTGAGAAAAATAATGTATTCCAGCCACTTTTTTTGCAAACGACTGACATTTAAAAAAATTGTTGGAAGTCCCTGTCCAAGTGAATACACATGTAAATGCTAATTTACGATCAATGGTAAAACACATTCTGTAAATGTATAGCAAAACAAAAGACAGTTCCTAGTAATATCACATATTTATTTGTGTACAATGCATTTGAAATTATAATCAGAAATGATGCCCTCTTCTTTTCCTGCCTGTATACTGTGTATCTGGTCTTGTTTCTCTGAAACAAGTTATAAACAATTATGAAAATGTATGCATGATTGCATAATATCAAATAACATATCTATCCTTACAGCCACACCAAAACACTGATACAGGGCACCTGTTAACACAAACACTTCTTAACACACCCCCCTGCTTAGCACACTCTCATTCAACTGTCCCAACTTCTTTCTTTCTCATAAAGAGCACTGTGGATGACACATCTTTCTGATAACACGCCCTAAACAGTTTGACTTGAAGAACGGATTCCACTGTACTTGTATATTAAGAATTTACATAATGTGTTGCTTGTAAATGTAGAAGACAAGTGCTCAAAGTATCATGGCCAGAAAGGAAGACAAATTCACAGTCCTGAAGGAAGCAAATCCAACAAAGAAAAATTACAGTACTGACACAATAGTGAGGAGAGGGCAGTTAAAATTCATAACATATGTAACCGGGTGGAAAGGCAATACAGTGTAGTATTCTTTCTCTTATATTTAAGGGGGTGGAAGGTGAGCATAGTCAGATAATTTTTCAGATGTTACATATTATTTTAAGGAGGTGTGTCACCAGGGATTTTACCAAATTACTGTGAATGATCAATTTTGAGAAGAAGGGCCGAAAAAACCTACACTAGAAAATTTCTGTCCCTGCCGGAAATCGAACCAGGGTCTCTCAGCTTGCAAGTCTGAATGTGTTACCACTACACTACAGGAACGCTAACTTCACAGCAATTTAATTCTTAAATACCTACTGCCTGAATCGGTCCCTAACTACCATGTGTGAACCTAGTGTTCACCCGTGACCCAAACACACTTCCCGACTGCTCACACATATAATATAATGAGAAGACAACAGCTAAAAATTTAATAATAACTGGGAAAATTAAACATAAAGCAGAGGAAGACGAAGGGAGAAAATTATGGACAGAGTGATAAGCTGGACGGGGACATACAGCAATAGTGAAATTTTAAGGTGAACAACAGACAGACGAAAGCAGATATCCCTGAACATCAATGCCAGACGGCATGGTACTAGAAGAAGAAGATACTTGTAAAATAGTATAATGTGAACTGAACAATAAATATCAACTAAAATGAAGCATTCATTAGAAGTGTATAATACATTGTGTAGCCTCATTCCTTGGGTTTTCATGTGACTAAAACATGACTGTGTTATGCTACATATGAAAAAATCCCTGGTCTGCACATGTAAATTTGTCTTAAAATGACTGATGGGATAAAACAACAGTACTTATTAAACATTTCAATAAATCAGTGTTTACGGATTAGCTGAAAATAACTACAGTCGAGTCCGCTTAACTCAAATTCGTTGGGATCAACGCACGCTCAAGCCTTTATGTGGTGCCAGTAATTCAATATGGTCAAGAAAAAAATTCAGTGGCTGTGAGAAATATCTCTGCATTTTCAGCTGGTTTACCTTCCCTGTCGTCTCCATCTTTCCTTCTTTTCTACAATCCAGTCTCTGGATGACTTGAGAGGTTTTCTGGATCTCTCTCTGTCAAGCCAAATATAAACAAAATCAACACAATGTCATGAACTATTTCCTTTATCAAAGGTTGTGCTTAAAAACATTATGCATACAGTGTACGCACAGTGGAGCCTCAATATTAAGCACTCAGTTCATAAGTCTACTTTATTATTGTATGATCTTCACAGACAAGGATTCAACATCATTTCATTATTCAGTTAAACCTCGATATCGTTTTCTTCAATAACAAGTATAATTTTGTCATGCTACATTTATTATCAAGGTTCTACTATACATGCATTGCACACCATTTCATAATGAAGGAATATAATTTTTTGCTTACCTGCCATACATTATCCTCATAATGAAAAGTAGTCTATTCTTTTAGGATACTTTTGACAGGAAGAAATTGTGACAGAATGAAAATAACAGCCTATTTTCCATTCCAGAAATCGTCATAGATCATTGACAGCTGATACTGAGATCCTGACACTGTTACCTCGGGTGCCATTATCAACTGTCTGTGTTCTTTGACAACATCTTGAATGAAAAACAAAACTATTATTTGCTTATTCTAAGATGATACAATACAACCTACGTAATCAACACAATATCATGTCATCAAAAATAGCTGCAATTCCAATTATCCTGACTTTTACACAGTGAAACCTTGATATCAAATACTCATTCAATAAATTACAAGTACAAATTTCACACAGATTCACTATTATTCTATTATTAGCATTGATACCCATTCTATGGAAGGAAGAGTAAGTGGCTAAAATAAGCTTGTTTGCTACATGGATATTTTCGCAAGATCATTGTGGTCTACTCGCAATATTGTGAACCTCTGTATTCTTCCACTCAGGGAACGCGCCATTATTGGACGACCACATTAAAAGTGTTTACTCGCTGATATGGTGCTCAACAGATTCAAACTGTATGGAGTCATCAATTAATGGAAAGCAGGATTTGAAATTTTAACTGCATCCATAAAAAGGGTGAAATGGAGAAAATGGCACAGATTTGCTCATGGATTATTAATGGAATCTTGAGCAGACATTGATGCTTAACAGCCTCTATCAACTTCCATGAGATTGATGGTTCCGACTGAATTTTAGAAACACATGTTTGGAATTTGTCACATTCGAAAATTGAATGCCACACTCTTATCCTCTCTAACTGTACAGATTTCAGTATTCAGGTGGATCTTGATGCAGGAGTTGTGATCTAGTAGAGTCAAAAGGTCCAGGGATGGCACAAGTATGAGTAATCTACATCTAATCACAATCAGTGGAGAAGTGTATAGCACTGAGCCAGTGTAGTTAGGCGAAGTAATGAAAATGACCATAAGATTAGCTCAAGTAATATCCTAAGGGAATAGGTTACTCTTCTTTTGTAGATTATGGTACATTACTTTGATGCACACTACCCTTTTCTACGTCAAAGCATTTTGCTTGCAAAATTGCACACTGAAAGAAGCTAAATACAGTAGTGTGTTTTTTGCTATAGTAGGTGTTGATCCTGGCAAAACTTTATTTCAAAATGCAACTGTTACTCCACTACTAACTTTCATACAAACATCGAAGACATATCAATGCACATACGGAGAAGTGAATGGAATAATGGAAGTTCAAGCCTCCTATCTGGCATAGCCCTAAGTGTGCTGGAAAAAAAATCGAAACCTGACTTGACCTAGCCTCCTTTTCACAAAAACACAAAGTCATACCGTCTTCCCACTTTTTGCACTCTGTCACTGTTTGTTTCCTCTGTGCCGAGACCTTTTGGTAAAACTTGGGCTGGGCCCCCACAGAACAGGCACAAGTATATTCTACGGATTAAATGAGACACAAATCACATTAAAAGTAAAAACCACACAAACCATAGAAGAAGCGAGACACAAACCACAGAAAAAATCAGATTCAAATAAAAAAAATCGGATATAAACCATTACAAAGTCAGATCCAAACCACAGAAAAATTCAAACACAAATAAAAGTAAAGTTCAGACACAAACCACAGATAAGGCAAGACAAAAGAAACTATCAGATACAAGCCACAGAAAAAGATCACAATCACACACAGACCACAGAAGGACCACACATAAACCATGAAAAAATAAGACACAAACCACTGTAAATGTCACATTCAAATCAAAGAAAAATTAAACAATACAATTCATAGAAATACCAGTCCACAGATCACAGAAACATGCATAGACATAAAGTGGAAAAGAGGGGTGGAAGGATAGAGGGGTAAATGTAATCATGAAAGTTTCCAACGTATCAAAGAGATCAATGGCAAGTGATATACCAGAGCATGACACAGCAAACAAATGCATGCTCTTGTATTGTACCTACAACAGATTTATTGCCTTCTATGTCACATAAAACCATCACTGTAACAGGTAACAGTCACTCCATAGCATTGCATTTTATTACATTTTTAACAACACAACAAAACAGTTACAGACTATGAACTCATGCCTGTATTTCACACTTTAGAAGGTAGTGATCTGAAGTAATATGACCTGCTGAAATACTTTCCTGGCAACAGAGGGCAAGAAGTGAAACAATACCGTTTCACGTTTCAGCACTTAAAATCGCCTGCTATTTAGTGCTCATGTGGGAATAAAACAGTTACGAATAACATTCCTTAGGTTATTAAACTTCATTATGACATATATAAATATCATGTACATGTATTTCCAAGTATGATGTGTACCGTTTTAAGTGTTTGTATAATGGATGAGATGTATAATATATTATGACACTGTAAACCAACTTCCCAAAGGGGATTAAAAAAAGTTTTTAATTTTTTTCATTTTCAAAGTCAAGGATTCAAAAGATATGAGACAATATCGCTCAACCAATGATAAACCTTTATTCTTCCCTCTGTTCACAGTACCCCCATGAAGCTGAGAGATGCACACACACAGTGATACCATAGGTAAATGTGTTGACTGTCTTTTGCTTACTTCTTAGCCTTGGTACTGTTGGGAAAGTCCACAACCAGACCTCCAGTGAAACCTGCTTTCATAGCTTGTTGGGTGAGCAGCTCCAGCTGGGAAAGAGTGAGAAAACAGATCAAGTGCAGTGCTGACGTGATGTTAGTCTGTCTCTTATACCTCTCCACGCTTACCAGGGATCTTAAATCTTTAATCTGCAAATCACTCGTACAGACACACTACTTATTTTTCATCATGTTTGCTGAATATTTTCTGTGAGTTACTTTTGTCATCTAGTTGGAACTGGCTTACTTTAGTAACAATTTGCAGAGCTTAAAAACATTTACCTCAAGACATATATACTTGTAAGTGCCTAAATGAATACAATTTACAGAAAGAGAATGTTTATGGCGAATGTAAGGAAACTGATCAAAAAAAATAAATTGGCGGTTTTAATTTTTCTGCCCAAACAGTTTCTTGGAGTGATGTAAGATAGCGAATTAAACACATCAAATATTAACTAATGTACATAAAAAAATACCAGCATAATGGTTAATGATTTAAAATTATATTGTAAAGTATTTTTTCCTTCCTTATTTAAGTGAAACTGGAGTTTGAAAGCCTTAAAAATTGTCATAAAATAACAAAAGCACATACAAAAACCGGCCCGTCCGAGCCACAACAGCACAGGTAAAATTGCATCCACAGAGGAGGTCATGACCATAATTTGATCCGAGCGGCCGTCGGTAATGGCAGTTAGCCTAGTTATCTAAAAATTGAGTAATTCGTCACCATGAAACAAAAATGGACAGTGGATGTCTAACGCCTCCTCCTGAAAATATGGGAAAGGGAATTCATCATTCATGAGCAAAGCCTAATCAGGACTCTACTACTGTGTCACTCACCCCCTTTTCTCCTGTACCTATTGTTCAACGAGGTGACATATCTCACCAACCACAGGAATGAAAACAAGTTAAGACACTGAGATGAAACTTTTTTTTTTACCTGCTCACTGTTTTCAGGATACAATTGAAACACGGCTCTAGAACCTCGACTCTGGGGAGAAGGCAATGGGATAAATGAATGTAAACGAACATATGCGTTTGCTATAGAACTATCCAGGACTAAAGTCCACTACAGTTGCACATTGCCAACAATGTGATAATTCCTGATTATCTAATTTCTTGCCTCGAGTGAAACGAAATACTTGCTCACTTCCATGAGGTCAATTATGTGTACAAAGGAACCTTTATATTAAGGACTTATTTAATACAGTATGTATATACCTTATTATCAAAATTGAATTTCATATTTATGGATTCCTTATTAATATTATTCAACAATTTTATTCATAAACACTTCAGACATTCTTTTTGTCTGATTTTAAAAGGACATAATTAACTAGTCTACTTCTTGACAATTCATGTTGTATACAATTTCCTGCATTCATGCAGCTTCTATGATTTGATTTAAATACTAGGTTGGTGTGTTGGAGTAAGGGATGTGGTGGAGACAGATGAGGGACAATAAAGATAATTCCAGGGATGCCATTCGCCTTTCATAAAATTCTCTCAACTTTCTACAATTTCATATGCACTCTAGTCTAATAACTGTCACGCTCATTTCACAGATTCTGAGTCAGTTTTTGAGGTTTTCAGTGCTCTCAAACTGTTGCTCATGGCAAAACAGTGAGACAGATGTGGTTTAGGTTGAAAAATTGGGAGATCATAAACAGTGAAAACTCCACATTTGTTTTAATACGAAAATGAAGATAAATGGAAGATCATAGCAATACAGACAACTCAAATTTAGGTCTTCATAAACCTTATAACCTAAGTAAAGAATGTCCAAGGCAAACAGAAAACCAGAAATAATATTTAATAAACATTTTGTTTTTAGCATTGATTTTCCACGCAAGCCGATTCTTCAACCCAGACTAATCTCTGGAAGACACCAGCATTCTCTGATTCCAGAGAAATCTCTAAAGAGTATCATTCCTGAATTCTTAACTGCGCTTCCCAGGCATCATGCAGAGGAACTCTAGGTCCTCATTTATGGTGAAATCTGAGTGAGAGAAAGAACAAAATCCTCACCATGACAGCGTACATTGTTCTGAAGAATGCCAGCATCCGTTTGGCAGGAGAATGATACTTTTTGTCAGCATTGCACAACCACTGGAGGGCAGATATACTGATACAAAATGGAGAGAAGGTGAGTGAAATATTTTAAAGAAATTTGGAGATGAAGATGGACATAAGGCATTTTTAAATAGATGTATGGAGCATATGCACATTATACTAGAGAGAAAAATGCATGTCACTCAGGCATTTACAGACATGGTCAAAATTTGAGTTACCCAGTCAGGACTAATGAACTCTTGATCTCTGAGACACAATACCAACAATACACCAAATATACACATCTTATTCATAACACTGACAAACAGAGAAACATCTACTAAACAAGGATTCCTAAAGGCAGAAGTAAATAGAAATTAATTCAAGGCAGAAAATGTCACTCTTATCATTCTACAGACAGTGCAGTACCTGATCACACCATCAAAAGTTCCTGGCCTAAAAGGAAGACCATTTCCCATATCACCAAGAATTAAGTCTCCTTCCACTTCTCGTTCCACAGCAACATCTGTTTGACAAAGCATTCAATATAACAGATCAGCAAGGAAGTGGAGGGAAGCCTTGTCAGTGTTTTTCTTTGGTGATCTGATCCTTGCAAAGGTTTAACCCTTAGCACTCACTGTGAGACAACATTTCGTTTTTCCTCCCACTGATACTTTGTCCTCCCCCACTGATGTGTTATCAAAGGTTCCCTAAAACTTGTTACCTGGTTACTGGAAGTATTCTATTATGAATGTAGAGGGTCATGGGACAAAGATTTTCCTTTCATTCTGGTTCACCAAAATTTAGAGTACTGTATGGATTATGCGGAACACTATCATCACAGGTATATCAAACTGCAATACTGTTTGTACCACACCACTCTCTTCACTAACATTTCCACCTCTTCTCCACTACTGAAAAAAAAATATACAAAAGCACCATTTTATACACCTTCCAATTGCACAATACTGTATTACTGAAAATTCCATCAAGCACACCAGTCCTATAAGGCACTTTTGGTAAAACAGGGACTTAGTCAAGTAGGTGAAAATGAGAGTCCTCCCACTCTAACAATGGACTTTGCCAACATGCCTGGACTGATTCCCTTCACTCTAGCAATATATAGCTATAATCCTTCTGAAGCGCCTGAAAACTTAAAGCCCCATTCAAACAGTGAACTTGCCTGATATACTTGAACTGATGCCCCCACCTAACAACAGTGGACTTCCCAACATGCCTGGATTGATTTCTCCCATTCCAGCAATATACAGCTATAATCCTTCTCAAACCATCTAAAACCCAAACCCCTATTCAAACAGTGGATTTATCCAATATGCTTGAATTGATGTTCACCTCCCCTCCAAAATCTAATGGTGAAGTTACCAACTTCAGCTGATGTTGTTCCTCTCCCACCCTACTCTAAAAGAGGACTTGCCCATCGTAACTGACATTTTCCTTCACCCTCTATCAGTGGACTTACCCTGCATGCTTGAATTGATTCTATCCCCCCTACTGCCCCCCCCCCTCCCCAAACTTATGCTCCTTCACCCTCTAACAGTGGACTTGCCCAATATGTTTGAACTGATGCACCCCTTCCCACCTCTAATAGAGGACTTACCCAACATGCTTGGACTGATGTCTATGCCCACCCACGTATGGTCAGCATCTGTAAGGACCTCACCACTAAGACCTGAACCACACCTGATGGAGCATAGACAATATCATGACAGATATTATTATTAATGTACGAAGGGATTAGACAAAGTGGGACTAGCTAAGATACTTTTTCAAACCGAAATATCAATTTCATATTTCTATCTTATGTCCTACATCAAGAAAAAAAGTCCTTCACATTGTGAAAATGCTAATTCAAGAGTAATAGTGATCAAAACCCGTATAATGGCAATGGTGCTTAGATTACCTAGGAAGCTGAGAAAGATATTGGGCTCCATGGCCTGCTGGGATAACAATAATGTGAAGCAATGTGAGTGGGCAAAGTGAGGGAACTTATAAACCTCATCATACTTATTATTAACTATTATTCAATGAGATGAAATGGCAGTTTGCAACCAGTGTCAACAAGGTATGACTGCAGAATCCTGGTATATTCAGATGTGCTTCTATATGTAACAAAGTAGACACTTTGTACTATATATATCACAAGGGAGGGCAGCAGCCAATGGCAACATTTTCATAGACCAGGATCAGCATGTTTAACTACTATATGGAACTTTCCTTATCATTTGTTTCACTTTGTTTCCTCTTAAAATACCTGGCTTTTCAGATCTGATTTCTGTTCTCAAAAAAATTGTTGGCATTTAGATATCAAACTGTCACTGTCAACAAGATGAAAACCTGACCTCATACCAAATAAAGAAATGCATACAGTTTTACATAGGGTTGTTCTACAAACATACCCAATATCCAGGATGTAACATGGAACATCTTCAGGAAGGGCAAGCAACTCTAAGGCTCTTTCTGATAACTTCTGCTGAATTTCTATCATACGAGAGCTGTAAAAAAAAAATTAATCACTAGAGTAAACATCCTTCTTAATACAGAAAGGAAAGTTTAAATTGGTGAGAACAAATTTTAGACAACAGACTTGAAAGAGCCTAAATAATGATAGGACATGGGAGATAAATAAAACACAGAAAGCTCTACCTACTAATGCCGTAGAACCTCAATTTCA
Source organism: Ellobium chinense (assembly GCA_033807755.1). Taxonomy (NCBI): domain Eukaryota; kingdom Metazoa; phylum Mollusca; class Gastropoda; order Ellobiida; family Ellobiidae; genus Ellobium; species Ellobium chinense. The sequence goes on along the minus strand of JAWQUT010000067.1, from coordinate 1,286,633 downwards.
GGAGATATGCTGAGAAGTTTGAATAGATAAGAGGATTAATTTTGTAAAATAGACCTGAATTTGATACAGCTTAATTATCATGAGCAGTGTTTTCTCCAGGTCATATGAGATGGGGGCAACTTCCCCCACTCCCCCTTATCAATGTTCTGGGCAGAGGATTTTACATTTTGAATGGCAGATTTTAGATTTTGCTCAAATTCTTTTCAGTTTCTGCACAGAAAATAAAGCGGGATTGGCAGACTTTTAATGAACATTTGAGGAGGGTTTTGACATTAAGGAGTGAATCATGCAGTTGTACAGTTTGGAGAAAACACTGAATGAACAAGGGATCTGAATAGTGAGGATTTTAAATACATGACTCTGAGTCACTCTGAGGTGAGATCATGAGATTCAACTTAAGTAAAACATTCTTTCAATATAACAACACATACAAATTAGTTACCAATTTTGATGCATAGTTAAAGTTGATAGTCTTTATTAGGAAACCTCTTACTGAACACAAAACTAGATTTAAAAAATATAAAAACACAAAAATATTTACTGACAGAAAGTTTACAGATTTAAAAACAGAAAAGTATCTAATTTCACACTTACTTGCTTGTGTACTTTGCAGCTTCTGTCTCATTGTAAAACTGAAATTAAAAAGTTCCATCTGACAGCAAAGTCAAAGTAAAATTTCAGAGGGACATATAATGAACATGCAATACTATATCAAAATCCTGGGACTCTCTCTTGCACTATTTTTCTATCCGATTATCACTGGGGAGAACTTCCAAACATGCATTACACATTATAATATAAATCAACTGATACTCCTGACTTGATAGGCATTGTGGTTTGGATCCCATCTCCATGGGCATTAAGACAGGAGATCCCACTTTCACTTTTCAGGTTTATTTTTTCTCTTTTCTACCTTTTCCACTCTGTTACCCTGTCACTCCGGAACAAATGTGGAGAAAGGCTGGGCAGCTTGACTCAAAAGCTTGGATGAAGCCGAATTTTTCCTGCAGCTTGATAACTGATTAATCGCCTCCGTGACTTACGCTGATATTTCTGTCTTGATGGGCATTCCTGTATCCTCCAGGCATCTGTTCTCATGAGGCATGTGATGTAGTGAAGATGTGTTTATCCAGATATTGTGCCCGCACATGTGTACGGTGTTGCAATTTTTGTGTGGTTTATTTAGTAATGTTTTTTACTTCTTTCAAAACTTGTTATTTCATGGAGTTATGGACTTTTAAGGTAAGAAACTGACTTTTCCAATTTTTAACCCCTTAAAAATGACCGTTTTCACTATTACTGTTTATTATTTTTTTCTAATTTTTTTTCTTCTGATAATCCCGTTGAATTTTACCCAAGCACAAGAGAATGTTCCTTGGAAGCTACTGGTGAGGTCAGCAGGACAAAAGAACGTTTGGTTGCAGTTTTATTCCAGCAGAGAGAAGTAGCTGTGAATATCTAATATCTTATCTTTTGCAAATAAAGTTTACACTTTGATTGCAGTTTGCAGCTGTTAATCAATATGAACAGTAAAAAAGTTTGCTCTCTGATAAGTCTTTTTCGATCGTTCTTAGGCCGATTCCACAATCATTCTGTGGTTCACTGCTCACATAAGTAGGTCACATTGTAATACTTTTATAAATAAAATAAGAATGAGTGACAGACACGTTTGTTTGAGCATTCTTATTGCTTGACTATCTGACCTTGCCAGAGGGCGCAAAACTTGATCTGAATAGACTTTACATATCTGGATTATTTTTGGTACATCGAGCATTTTGAGGTCCCTACTGTCTATATTGATAATACATTCCACTTGACTGATGGAACAGCTCAGAAAGTGACCCCTCTGTCATCAAATGATGTAGGCAAACAATGAAACAAAATTGGCAGTTATCGTCATATGTTCCTTGTTTCCATTCATAGACAAAAGAATGATCTTTCATGCTGCATGAAAGGTTTGGTACAATTCTGTGCGAATCGCAATATTTCTTCCGTATCCTTAGACTTAAACAGTTAAACCATCACCAACATCCAATGGCAATGCCTCCAGGCCCAGGGCTCCAGTCCAGGATAGACTGGATAGACTAGTACTAGATCTACTACTAGCCCATCTCATCTGGAGGAGCATTAGTGTTAAGGACCCCATCTCAATGGGCTTTGTGGTTACGATCAGATCTGCATCTAGTCTAGTAACGTGAATAGCATTTCGAAACCTTCCATTGAATAACTGTAAAGGCACGTGCATTCGTTGTATGACTTGACAACTTGACAGGACGGTGGAAGGAAAGGGTGGACAACATAAATTCATAAATCCTGGCTAGACCAATCACTATTAATTTAAAAAAAAATAATAAACAATCTGTGAAACTCATTCTGTGGTAAATTCTTCTAATTTGATAATGCGTTAGGGTAAACATTACTTTTTACTTACGATTTCTGGTGGGGCTTGATGCTCTGGTCTACCGGAGGCTGCCATTTTTGTTTTGATTTGGGCAGAAATGCCAGGTCACATTTGTGAAGGAGCCAAACAAATCTTGTAAACGCCACCAAAGCCCTCATAAGTAGCTAAAAGTTGCCACCCAACGCACATCAAAATTAAACAGTGTTTCATCTCGTTCTTAGTACGTGTATAAAGTTCACTTGACCTAGATATTCAATGAAAAATAAATGTTGCTTTCTCCCAGAAAGGATGACAAAAATACAAATATTACTTTATTAGACAAAATTTCAACTACTAGAATATAGCCAAAAAGTAGCCAAAGAATCACGATATGAAAAAAACAAAAAGGAACTTGAAAAAATGGCCAATTTCGGCGCCGTAAGAGCCAACCTGGTACATGTATTACTATTCAGGGTTGCCACTTGCCAGATTTAGTTCAGAGAGTGAGTGAGAGAGAGAGAGAGAGAGGGAGGGTGGAGAAAGAGAGGGTGGGTGAGAGAGAGGGAGTGAGAGAGAGCGCAGAGCAATTGGTATGTGAATAGATTTACTGACTTTAACCGTTGGCAATTAAAAGAAAAAATCTAGCGTGAATAAGCAGCGAAGCAAAGCCGCATACCCTTATTCCTTCTTATACCCAGTAGAGGGTAGGCCAGTTTACCGGTACTGGTTTATGCTACACGTGGGCTATTTTGTGTTTTCAAGAATAAGACTGCCTGGAGTTAAATGAAACCAACGAATAGAGCTATAATGAAATCAACCAAACCTACTGTAAGCCTGCATTTTAGTCTTTCAAATTAGCCGCATTCTTTTATTAGCTTCTCGGTATCAGGTACAGTATTTCATGTATTAGTTTGTATATTTACAGTACTGAATATGAGTTTGCTTCTTTTCCACATCTAGATTATTAAAATCAAACTTTCTAACAAGCACAGAGGTCCAGATTTCTCTTCACGACTGAAAGTGAAAGGACATAACGCGTTTGTGAATATAAATAGTAAATATATATCAACGAAATAAAGTACTTGCCTTGACGTTCATGTGCTGGATGCTACGGCCTACTGTCGGAGATCCCGGGTTCTTGTAAATCGCTGGGGGTGTGTGCAGTTTCAAAAGAAAACAAAAACAACACAAACGTTCTATGTCATTACCAGTGCGATCGATCGGTATCGCCTTCTAGTTTATGAGCACATACGATCTCACAGCAACATCATAACAAAGTACTGGACGTAATCCACTCGCGCGAGTTTTGCTGAAACCGGCTATCCGACTTTAGACCGAAACAGCGTACTGAGATGTATACAGAAAAAAAAACACACACACACAAACATCTACCATAACAGCACAATGTTAACATAAAAGTGCATACCAAAATAGCATATTAATATTCAGGCGTGTATCTTCCGTCAGCCAGAATTTTTTCAAGATACAGTCCATATGTGAACAAAATCATTCTGTTGCCTACCAGCCCACAACGGAGAGGAGAAATCGAATTTTGAGGAAAATATATTTGTAGGCTTGATTTAATAGCAATTAAAAGAGTAAACTTCAGCAAGTCTAAGGAGGAATTCCATATGTGTGCCAGAAAGATGTCCGCATGTAACACACCGAACCAACAACATACCCTAACCCTAACCATAATCCTACTCTAACCTTAACCCTAATCTGACACTGGGTTAGGGTTATGGTTAGGGTTAGTGCTTAGTGTCCCAGGGACCTATTATAAGGCCAAATTATTTAGGCCTGCATGTATTTTGTACACTACATCACTTATTTTGTACGACCCACTTAATTAAGCATTCATAGAGGTGAAGGGAACAATCGAATTTTTTTTAAAAAAAACCTCCAAGCAAGACAAGAGCAACTAACTATCGAAGGGAAACAACCAAACAAATGACAAACATGAGCTAGTGCATCCATGATTAATCTCCCATATATATATATCACAACCTTAATTTTTCACGATTATGTCCCTTCCACCGTAAATTTTTTCACCAAATCATTTTTCTCTCTCTCTTCTTTTTATTTTCTGTACTTCATGTAGGATAGTGTATAATTATTATAAAGGTTAGGAAGGTGATGTATTGGTCGTCAATTTTGGGTGATGGTTGTAGTGATGATAGTGGTGGTGGTAGTGGTAGGGTTGGTGGTGGTGGTGGTGAAGGTGCTGTTGTTGATAATTGATGACAGTCAATAGAAACAATGAAATAGCAACGACGAAGCATTTATAGTGGTAAATGCACAAATCGAATTAAAAAAAAACAACTCTTAAAGCAAAACAGGAGCAGCTAATGATCTAAGGGAAGCAACCAATGAAATAACAACCATGAGTTAGTGCATCCATGATTCGTCTCCCATTTATTACGACCGTCATTTTTAATGATTATGTTCCTTTGACCACAACTTTTACACCAATTCATCCCCCGCTGTCTGTCTGTCTGTCTGTCTGTCTGTCTGTCTGTCTGTCTGTCTGTCTGTCTGTCTGTCTGTCTGTCTGTCTGTCCCTTTTTTGTGTCTTTCACTCTCCCTCTCATTTGCTTGATTGTGTTCCCAGAATTTCGTTTCAACCAAGTCATGGGTAATGGGGTAGAGCTTAACCACTAATATTGTGTGTTTGCGCGCTGGCGCGTACGTGCGAGCTTACATGTGCATGTGTGCACACGTGTGCGTATTTTACATGTGAGCTCGCGAATGTGTGTACGTTTGCGTACGTGCATGCCTGTCTGTGTGTAAGTGCATGTATGAGTGCGTGCGCGTCCGTTATCTGTATTTTAAGGATGGTGCTAATGATAAAGGTTATGGTGATGATGATGTGCTGGTTGACGTAACAATAGGTGTTATTGTGGTAATGGTGGTAATGGTGGCGTGGTGGTAGTGATGGTAGTAGCAATCGTAGATGGTAATGGTGATTGTGGTTTGATTGATTGATTGATTGAGTTTGTGTTTTACGGCGTGTCAGCACGATTACGGCTATATTACGCCCTCATGGTTACTGTGAACGTTTTTTAGTAGAATTTTCCTATCAATTTTGTCCGGACAGCGGCCGCTAGGCCTACTCTTTTACAATTTTAAAACTGCCAAGGGATTTTTAACGTGCGCAACGTGCACACGGGACCTCCTTGTTTTTCGTCCTTATCCGAGAAGACGCGACGCCGGCTTTCTTACTCTAAAAGCCAGAGTGTGACCGTCCTATCGGCTTCAAAACTGCAACGGGCGTCACTGTTGCAGGGTCATACTCCTAAAATGTGCAGAGACTATGTTTTAGGTAAAACGTTGTAGTACAGAAATATGTTCGTTGTAGTTATGATTTTATATGTTCGTTGTATGTTGTATGTTATGATTTTATATGTTCGTTGTTTGTTATGATTTTATATCCTTTCGTATAGACCTATGTCTTTAATAAAGTTTAAGATGTTGTGTGTTGTATTAGTAGTAAATAGTTCTTTCACTGAGGATGAATGTTTGAGATTTTTGCGGGCATCGGTGAATTCTGCACACTCTGTCATGATGTGAGATGTGGTGAGAGGACAGCTGCACCCTATGCATTCGGTTGGATCCTCTCCGTTTAGAAGATTGTGCAGCAGCAGCATGACCACCACCACTACCACCACCACCACTATAACCAGAGAAAGAAGATGAGAGAAATAGTGAGTAAGTGTGTGCAGGTGTGTGTGTGTGTGTGTGTGTGTGTGTGTGTGTGTGTGTGTGTGTGTGTGTGTGTGTGTGTGTGTGTGTGTGTGTGTGTGTGTGT
>JAWQUT010000067.1:1267176-1280387 GCA_033807755.1 Ellobium chinense | reverse complement strand
GTGTGTGTGTGTGTGTGTGTGTGTGTGTGTGTGTGTGTGTGTGTGTGTGTGTGTGTGTGTGTGTGTGTGTGTGTGTGTGTGTGTGTATTATAGTGAGAGAGAGAGAGAGAGAGAGAGAGAGAACAAGAATGAGAGGGAGGAAGAAGGAGAGAACGAGGGAGAGAGAGAAGGGAGAGAAAAAGAAAGAGAAAAACAGAGAATGCGAGAGAGAGAGAGAATGTCACAGAAAGAGAGGGAGAGAGAAAGCGTAATTAAGTGTGTGTGTGTGTGTGTGTGTGTGTGTGTGTGTGTGTGTGTGTGTGTGTGTGTNGTGTCTGTCTGTCTGTCTGTCTGTCTGTCTGTCTGTCTGTCTATCTGTCTGTCTGTCTATCTGTCTGCCTGTGTGAGAGAGAGAGAGAAGATGAAATGTTGCAAAATTTATGGTCGAAGAGACATAATCATAAAAATTATAGACTGAAATTGATGGGAGACAATTCTTGGGTGTACTAGCTCACGATTTTCTTTTCACTGGTTGCTTCCCTTCGACCCTTAAGCGTTCCAGCACAGCCATCATTACTACAGTAAATAGATGAATGATCAATTCACCTCACTAATCGAACACCGCACAAACTTCGAACATCTCTCATGAACTCGATCACATCACATCGTTTTGAACATTCTTTTCTTAGAAACACTGGAGCCATTCTTAGAAACAATGGAGCCATATAGATTTGAACCGGATAATACGTTCAAAGGAGTACAAAAAAAAACTGTAATATGGGCCTATAAGCGGTACAGCGCAAAGTCGGCATCAGAACATTGACTAGTACGTTATCATTAAGAGGTCACGTGAAGTGCTGGAGGGTGATTCAGATGTTTCTGCTGAGAAAAGTGGTGGATGGAAATAGAGAGAGTGGCGAAGTAGTGTGGGGAGAGGTCGGACGAATGTTCCCTTTTTTTTATTATTTTTAGTTTTAAACCTGTTGATTTTTCATAGTTTGTCCCAAATCAAGACTGCCTTATGCGTCGCTGAGCCCGTAGACAAAGCAAAGACTTCTTATCTGTGAGGGTGAGGGCTCCATAACTGCGGCGTGAATCAAACAGAAAATTCTTTTGAGAAGTTATTGGCGCACTCTCTCGTCTCTCTGTCTCTTTCTTCATCTCTGTCCCTCTCTCGACAATTGAAATAAAAGGAGTGNGTGGGGGTGGAGGGGGGGAGCATTATTCTCCGTCTCCGGGCGTAGCAAAGCTAAACCCCTGCCGGTGATTTCATAGTTGGTTCACTATCTCACCTTTGATTCAATTTATGAATTTGGAGTATTGTGACAGGCAGCTTTTTGTGTCACTGACAGTGTGGCACACGAAGACATCACGCAGATAAAAAACAAACAAAAAAAAAAAAACAAGGATGAACCTAGTAGAATTATGATAATTATTTATTATGACATCTTGAAGTAGATAGTGTACAAAATGTGTGAAAATATCACTACAAACACTGAAAGTAGATGAAATTACACACACACACAGAATCTGAAAAGCGGTCATAACTCCCCAAGGAGGCCGTGAGGTTTAAAAGTCTTCAAAACGAATCGAATATAAACAATCGCAGTAAGTTAAAAAAAAAAAATACTAACAGACACCACATAATTATTCGATCTACGATAAGGAATAAAATATACATGGCATGACAGTTAAACTCCATATGGTTAAGAAGGCAGTACCAATAATTGTAAGATATCTACTTAGTTATCACGATACAACTATTCGAAAAATTAAATGAATACAGTAGAACTCTGTTAATACGAACTTGAAGGGACCGGCCAAATCATTGCGGGTTAAACGAGTTTTGTGTTATCAGTGTTCAGTAAAATAAAAAGGAAAATTATCAAACAAATGTCAGAAATGTTTCTAGGTGACGGGTTTACAGCCTTGTCCGGTTACAGTACGGTATTGCGTGCTGTCGGGAGTCACTGTCAGGACATTTGATTGACGCAACATTTACCAGTGAACAAGAAGAGGGAAAATTGCTACAGCAGGAGGTCGTTTTATCCGACACTTTTTCCTCTCTCGCCAGCACATCAATTATTGTGCTATCAGAATTCCCTGAGACTCTTTTTCAGATTAATCGTAAAATTTTACAATGACTAAAGAGGGCTTTTGGATGGGGATTTTCCTTTCTATCAGGTTAATCGAAATTTCGGGTAAAACGCCATTGTGTTAAATGAGTTCTACTGTATGCCGTTAGAGAGTGAATTTAAGGAGAAAACAATAACATTTTACAAGAAATTTGTGACAAACAGAGCAAGTTTGGCAGTTGCCGGGTATTCCAGCCCTTCTTATTATAGCCTTCCTGTTGACCTGTAACATGTTAACCCTTTCGCTACTCCTGTTTTTCAAGTCCTGATAGCACTAACATCACGAGATCATTAGTCTGGACATAGGTTTGTTAGAGTTCAGGTTTTACTGCGTTTCAGCACGGTGACGGTTATAGTGCGCCTCTTACATAGGAATATTTCATTACACAGAGATTAAGACGTAGGAGTACGTCGGATAACACATGGGAAGGCCGCTTTCCGGACGTACACGTGCGTCCAAGTGCTGTTAAAATCAATAGGTTAAGACGAACATGTACATCGTAGGTAGCGAAGGGGTTAATTCCAGAAAAAATGAGCCATAGAGAACAACAGAAAAGTTCACACTTTTATCAGCATAAAGAGATCAAATTGCTTATAAAATTGCTTCATCCAGCTCTTAAACGAATTCCGATGTTGTCATTATCACAATCGGCCAAAAATTCTTGACAAAAACATTACAACTTTAGTATGGCAAAGAAACATACTACTATGGTTCTACAGTACTGTGCTGTACAGTTAATATCCACAGTAAATCACTATTTCATACGCTAGTAATACATTACAGTATGTATGATAGTTTTTCACGTACACTGGAATCCATTTATAACATCATCTGTTATAACGGGAACCCAGTCTTACCGGCGCAATTGTAAATCCTCACTTTTCCCTCTTTCTCGTTTTTCTCTTGTTATTTTTGTTAAAATAGCCCAACTCCAATTGACCTGGAGAGTTTAAACCCAGCGACTATGGCATAACTTCCTCACCTTACAGTAGGAACCTTCCCAAGACTACTGTCATTTGACGGCTGACGTGTTCATGAAACCAAACTAAAATAGTCTAGTCGTTTATTTGCGGCTTACGCATTGACTTCACATTGACTTCATTGACTTCAATGACAGAAAAAAAAACAAAAAAAAGGTCTTTGGTTCGTCACTGTTGTCTACGACAGACCACGCTCAATGTTTTTCCCTTGTCACAATTGCCCGGTTCAGAAACAACGGCCAACGGTTATAAGGCTGTATTTTAAAAGTCCTTAGCACCCCGTTATAGCCGAGTTCTACTGTATTAGGTCAAATACAAAATATTTGGTATCATTTGGTTCACGATATTCAGTCGGTTATTATCACATTATGAGAATTTAAATGAGAGCTCAAAAACAAAGAATTAAATAGATCTCTTTATGATAATGAAAAGGTTACATACATGCAATTTCTAGGCGCCTCATTTTGGGTGGAAAGTCATGTTATAGGTCAGCACCAACCATTTGTATCGAAGTGAGATCTTGAAGTTCAGTTTAAGATACATAGTAGACTACCACGGAATATACATACATGTATAAATTCATTCTTACTGGAAACGATGAGCTACTGTCGCTTGCAACAATCTGGCAGCAGCCTATCTACAAACATACTATGTATACACAATAACCGTGTAGGTAACTAGGATTTGCGTGTGTCATGGAGCAATAAATAAGACAGAAGTTCCTGCAGACCCATCCGCTCACACCGTCAGACGCGTTTGTTAGAACCCCATTTTGTGTGGGGCAGAAGAGAAAGAAAAAAACAGTGTTCACACTTGCGCTTCCCCCCCCCTNCCCACCCACACACACAATACATAGCGGTTGATACGCCGATGTGCTTTTCTTACCCGTAACTTGTTTCACCATGTAGAACACTGCTATGTCGGTTTCTCACCTTTTCCTTCCTTCTTGCCCGTAACTAAATGGCGTTCTAGCGAGCTTAGGAAAATTCACGTGATACATAAACTCCATTGTTATCAGTACCTCCATAAGGTTTCAGACGCGGCTTAAGGAGATCCTCTACTCTTCCATTCTAAATTATAATGCAATTATTGTGGTACACACCGTTCCTGTCGAATTCAGTACACGTTGCATGCAAACTTGGCACCAAAGTGCTAGATGGTGGGTTTTTTGCCTTTTTGTGGATGGTGATCGTAGGAAAACTTTATCTAAAAAACAGAAGTCACCAGCAAGATTTCACACATGTATTTAAGACGCATTATTGAATATCACTACAATTTAGAGTCATTTTATGAGTTTATTTTTTCAAATTGCATTAGATCACATTAAGAGACAACTCTTTCATTGAGTTCCATATAACATGAATACTGATTATCTCTCGATAGTGATGTGCATGAAGTATTGTAAATAAATGGGTAAAATCTGGTGGTGGTGAAGTGATAATTGTATTCTGAGATAAAATATTCCTAGGATCACCACTCACAACATTAAAAAAAAAGTACTAATTAGTATTTTGGTGAGACTTTTTCCCTGCATAAAAAAAAGACAGTACGTACCATATTAAGGAAATTTAATTTACAAAGGTAGAGTGAAGGATCTCTTTAAGTCTTATGACGGTGGGGAAACTGTGGCGTGCGCTAGGTTTGATGCATAATAAAGAAGCAAAGGACATCAAGTAGAGAAGAGGATGTCATGAGGTTGTTGGTTCTTCAAAACAAGAGCCTGGCTCACAGACATCCTGGCATAATAATATTATATTACATATATGTATACTAAAATACACTGGCTGGACCAAAAACGGGCACTTAATTGAAAGTCCAATTTAAAAAAAAAACTGTAATAAAATTAAAAGCTCATTAAATGGCATATATATTCTATTATAATTGTTGCAAGTTTCATTGATTTCAGTGTTATAATTTTGTCACACCAAAAACATGGAAAACATATTAAAGAACCAAAACAACATGAGGTACCGGAACCAATATGTTAGACGCACATCAAGCTCGCAATTGTTTGACTTTTTTACAAAGTAATTTTCAACTGTAATTTGACTCTTACAATTAGTTATTGAAATTATAGCACTGGCAGGCAATATCAATGTGCTAATTTATGCCAAAATTCAACTGAGAAGTTTGGATTATGGGGGTTATTAAACTTTGAAATTAAGCAGACAATTTTGGTCCAACCAATATATATATATTATATGAATCAGCATTGCACAATTAACATCTGTCTGGTTTGAAGACGCATATTATGAGGAACAAGCATTAAAAATCACATTGCAACTTTCATTCATTCAAAATAAATGCCATATTTCATATATCATAAATAATAATGAAAAATGAAATAGTAAGCTCTATCTATGAATCTCTGAAGGTGAAAATGTTAACAAATGGCAATAACATTTATTCTGACAACTGTGCGCTCTAACTCTGAACTGAAAGAAAAAGGAATGTTGTCTCGTAAACCAGGAGGTGCCTTCAACACTAGCCCGGGAATGTTACAGTGGACGTCAATATCATTTTACTCCAGTAGTAAATATACCTCGTTCTTACGAAAGCATGCATTTTACATGCATGGATACAGTAGATAGGAAAAGCTCTTACTCGGAGAGCGAGGCAACAGAAGATCTCCAGTCTCAGTGGACGATCTAGCAAGTGTTTCGGTCCTGCTGTGACTTCCTGACACTCTAAAGAGTCTGAACCACACGTGGGTCATGCCCCTCAGTGTCCTTCTACATATTCTGATTTAAAAGTGATGTGTCACTTTGTTGTTCACGTGGACCTCGGTAATACAAACTCTTCAATATTTTTTTTTTAGTGCGCGTACATGAATTATTTGTCTATGCACAACCAGTCTAGTTATCGATGTTTAGCTATTTTTATCTGAGATGAGCTGTTTGAAAATGTCCACCAACACCTGGCAGTATTTTTACTAACCCGCTCTCTCACAGGGAAACATTGGCCAGCACAATGACATGTTAATTTGCGGCGCTGTCTCGAGAGCTTAAGAAAAAAAAAAAAAAGATTTCAACTGCGGAATTTTAAATTTGCACACCATAATGGTTTGAGATATGGCCTGAAAAACAAAATATGGGGATACTGTAGTAAAATCCTTTGGGCAATAATAATTACCGAACAAGGAAGGTGTTTAGGAAGGATATCGGTAAGGGTTTAAGAAATTGTCAAAGTGTTCAAACTTAGAGCACTACTACAAAGCGAATTTGAAAAGATATTATTATTACTGTATTATATTATATAGCAGAGGTAAACAGCAATAGATCTTACAGTATTCTGCACAAAATCCCGGGTGCATTCTGGGCTGGAAAGTTTCGTCTGAAAAAATTGCCGTATGGAAAAGGTCAAGTTGCCAGTCTTTGCAATAGGAATCCTGTACAGTAAATTCACTATTTTTCCTGGTGCTGCGAAGTAAAACGACCCATGATGTAAATAAGGCTCTCCGTAAACTGCAGCATACTCTCCCAAAATCACACAATTGAACGTCAACGGTATCGTAATTTAGATAATTATACACTCTATATCTTATCGTTAATGGTGTCGCAAACTACATACATCTCACAATCTTTGTGATACGTTGTTCCCTACATTCAAACAATAAAATGCTTTTCCGCCAAACTGAGCCTGGTGATCTCTTGTGAGAAGTAATGCACATATTATATCTAATGTACATCAAACAGATGTAAATCTGGGAATTTGGGACTTACAAGTTTTTACCTGAGACGATATTACACCAGGTAAGCTACAATCAAAGCAGTATACACAAAAACACAGCATTTGTCGTTTGAAACTGCTTAGGAAAAAAGACAAAACACATGTGATTTAAAATGCAGTATTTATATCTGCTATCTTTTTACAGTACAGACAACTCCACTTTACCGCAGTGTGCTTTATGGCAACTTCTACGTAATTTTAGCATTCCAGAAAACAGAATCGTGCATTTTCATTAAAGTCCTGTAAGTCAAAACTCTCTCATTCTCCCGAAGACATCACATATTATGTTATTACGTGGAGTCAGACTAGAGGGTTGTTGCTTTTGCACACGGCACTGCATTGAACTCTTGTTGTCCCCCGAAATCCGGCAAATGTTTCGTAGTAATCGTAGGCAATCTATTAGGACACTCCCACCTGGACATTCCCACCTGGACACTCTCACTTGGACACTCCTACTTGGACACTCCCACCTGGACACTCCCCCCTGGACACTCTCACTTGGACACTCCCACCTGGACACTTCCACCTGGACACTCCCACCTGGACACTCCCCCCTGGACACTCTCACTCGGACACTCCCACCTGGACACTCCCATTTGGACACTCCCCCCTGGACACTCCCACCTGAACACTCCACTTGGACACTCCCACTTGGACACTCCCACTTGGACACTCCCACCTGGACACTCCCACCTGGAGCTTGATCTAGGATTAGGGCCAGGTTTATACGTTAGGGTTAAATTCCTGATTTTCCAAGTGCATGCCCTAAGTGATAAAGGCATTCCCTCCTCCNTAGTTCCTTTAAGAAAGCGACTTTATTGCAGACCCAACCCTGGGTTAATTTAGGTCTCCAGGGTAAGAAAACACCTCCAGCGTCAAAATGATACCTCAATAACAACTACAAGTATAACAATAATGAAGTTACAAGTGTTTTCTCATGCAACTTTTATTATTATTACCCCCAGCAGATCAAGCCATTTATGAATTTCCTCGGCTCCCTTTGGAACAAACAGAGCTACTCCAGAGGCGCTGAACGCCAGTATTTGGATCATATATTTTACTTCCAATGATCAGCTACTCATTTAACAAACAGGTGGACTAAAGAAAACAAAATGAATGATATGTTTTCATTGACTGAACTATGCAACATTGAAAGCTATAAAAATTCAAGCAGAGTTTTAAACAAACAGTTTTCATAAGTACTTGTGCTGCTTAAAAATGTTAATTCAAAATTCTTAAGTTACTTTAGTAATTTGTTACAAATCTCTGTTATCGTATAGATAAAGAAATATAAAACATATATAATAGAATTTAGTCGCTGTAGAACTAAAGTCCGCCATCATATATCGGTCGGATTTTGAGTAAATCAGTGTTGAAGTTTTCTAGTGCCGATATTTTATGCCCTATTTATTTTTTACTCCTAAGCCTGTGTAGTGTAAAAAGCATAACAAAACTTGGATCCAGTGTGTAACTGATGTCGTAAGAGATTCATAGAACATCTCGCTAAAACACAGACATCTTGTGGAGTGGCTCACCTTAGCTCTACAGTGATTGACTGTTCTACTGTTGACGATATTCAGGAATATAAGGGTCTCATTTCTAAGGAGGGTTTAATAATAAGATTTATTTTTATGAAAGGAGAGGTGGGGGTGTGAATATATCGTTTTAGTCTACAAGAATGACTCTATCGATAATGATAAGGACAAAACAAGAGCAGAATGGTATTAAAACACCGGGCAATTCTAGCAGAATGCCATTTCAATGTTGCCGATTTCTGAAAAGCGCTGACTTCGTAGGAAGCAGATTGGTGTTATAGTCAATGAATAAGGTCTGTGTTTATAGACTAGTGACCGCTATCAGAAACAACAAAAATAATTGCTCTCAAGTCCAAGCTTTTTAGAAATTAGCCTTACTGACTTGGCATTCTGATGGAATTGCCCGTAGATAGTCATAAACAATGTAAAGGAACCGTAGGGCAAGCAAGTGAACGCATCTATAGCGAGTATATTTCTTGAAGGCTCGTAGTCATTGAGGTAAAAATAGTCCTGGAATCTGTACTGCTTGTCTACCTAAATCGCTTGCCACGCTCTTAGAATTCCATGGTTTGTAGGGCAGGGGAGAGGAAAAAAAACAAAAATGAACAAATGTTCACCTTAGACATTGTTGCTACAAAATAAAAAAACTGGGAGAGTAAACTCCCTCTGTGTCTAGTCAGTCTGTAGCACAGCCGTGTCCTGTTTCCTTCTCTCGTTCTTTCCCTACCCCAAAACAAATGGCGCCTTAGTGAGCCCACATAAAGTCACATCAAGTGACACGAACTCCTGGCCTTATATTAACTCGATGTCTAGGCTCGATCCTGGGACTGGGGCAGCCATACGTTCAGTAGCTGGACAGCAGCTTGGAGTATGGAGAACGAGTTGGCTGTTGCTTTTTCCTTTTCCTCCATGCTGCCTCAGAACCAACAAAGTTCAGAACAACTCTTACTCAAATTCACAAAAGGGGGATAAACGCGTCATGAATTTTTTTTCCCATTCAGCAAAGATCACATTTATCATAAATTGCCAAGAATGTAAACAAGGTGCACACTGACTCAGCTAGAAGTACGAAGAACAGACAGTCTACATAGATGCCAAACATAAATAATGTACAGTATGTTTTGCATATAAATATTGTCATAGCACATGTAGACAATAACACATTAAAGTTACCGTATAATTTTGACCGATCTGTTGTCAGAAATCTGCTTTCACATCTTCACAAGCTCTAGCACAAATAAAAAACAAAATCTGCATCTTCTAAGTACCCCGTGTTTTGCTGCAAGTCTAGACAGGGTAACAGAGAAATGTCAACGCCAGTCATTTACTGTAGTTACATTAAAATTTTGGTGTGCATTTTATTATTCGGATGCACTACCGCGATTAACGCCAGCCTCACTGAGAAATTCGGGTTTTTACGCATTTGGACTTCCAGTAACATCGCACATATTTGAGAGCTTGCGCAATAAAGATGAGATCTCCTACCATCGTATGTAGAACATTAACTCTGCATGTTGAACGCTACTAAGTGTGCATTCAGCGCCGAGGCACCTATGTAATTTTTACGATGGTAAGAGATCCCTTCGTTAATGGGCGAGCTTTCAATTGTGTCAAAACCCTCAGACCGCCAGTTTCAGTAGGTTCGTGTAAGATTGGTCTGTTTGCGAAATATTTTCTTATACTGTACCGGCATAATTCACCGATAGAAGCAAACATTGAGATATACCGAGCACTTGGTCAGTCATTTCAGAAAATGTCAGTAATGAGAAAGATAGTGCTCTTTCGCCATACGAGCCAAAGTCGAACCTTTGCACCAAGCAATGTCAGTGACAAAACCCAGGCTTTTTGTAACTCAGGAAGTTCCAGCTATACTGAACTCTATAACATTATACATTATACAGCCTTCGCCAGTTGAGCTGACTTCCATACAATCGCTTTGCTAAGTGTAATTTTACAAAAGTGAGAGTGTTGTGTTTTTTGTTTGGCTTCTCCAGTAACATCTGGATGTTAGTGTTTGTTGGTGTACTGCAACCAAGCAACGATCTGGACTTGCCATCCCCGAATCTTTAAACTGCGTAACAAGACAACACAACTGTCTTTCATCTGTCGCCCAGATCGGGTAAGCTCAGTGAGGATAGTCAAAGTTTACTTGACAGACTTCGCGCCGTATGCCAAATGTAGTCTTAACTTTGCGTGCTGACCGTAACTACGGGAAGTCCCCAAAATATCAATAGGGTTTCCCGTAATTACCGCCAGCGCGCAAAGTTTGACATGCGGTCTTTACTCCAATAAACGTGCGCATTTTCTGGCTTATGAAAAGTAATTCAGGCCTAGAGATTATCATTATACGACAATTGGTGGGTTTTGGGGTTTAATGTCTTTGGCTGTGTGTGTGCGTGTGTATATGTGTGTATGTGTGTGTGTGTGTGCGAGCGTGTGTGTGTGTGTATTAAATTTTATTTACTGATGACAGTCCGGGGCATGATATAATATGGCTATGTAGTGGTGAAGATACATAGTCGGACAGCAAACATTCAGTGGGAACATTGACTTTGCGGGACTTTGAAGCAGGCTCCGTTTGCAGATTTTCCATTTGTGACCCTCATTTTATCAAGGTTACTAATCATCGTAATTGATTGCTGATATTATTAAAATATTATATACATCTTCTGTCAGCCAGATGACACTTCAGTTAAAGCGCGCGAGTTTATGTCCCTTAGTAATAGATATGAAGTTAAATATAGGCCTATTATCGAATTTTATCTTTAAACATTGACACTTGTTTCAAAATATATAAGTAAGTTAAACTCATAAACTGGTAGGTGAAATAGAATTACATTCTCACACTTTCCTGGTATTTGCAAGTGTAAATAGAACATAACCATTGCACATGTTATATACATGTATAATCTTGACTTTGAGTGCCGAAAATTAATGGAGGAGTCGCAAAATGGACCTTTTTTCAGTGAAATGCCGCACTGAGACCGCAGACCGCTCAGAAGTTGGTTTTCTTAGGTCTTTACAAAACTTTACTATGGCAGTTTGTGTTGTTTTCTAGTTGTTAACATAATTATTGCACTTTGAACCCTCATTAATCACTTAAAGAGTATGCTCACACTGCAGTTGTTTTTCTGTGCACTACATAGCACAATTCATTCTGCTCCTCCTTTTTATTTCTTAAACAGCATACAGTAATAAATGTAAACACACCTGGAATTGACACGTAGATCTATATTGCAAAATGTTTCTTACAAGATTTGAATAACTCTGTTCTCTTTCCCCTTTTTCACTGGGTTCTGGAAACAGAGAGTTACATTTGCACACGACACACTAAGCCTTACTCCAATTAGCGTGCATTTATTCAGGAGTGTGCCAGTTCTCGACCTTGTTTATGAAATTCGCCAAACATTTCGAGGTTTGACCCTGCCTTTAATCATCAGCATAAGCCCTTGGAAGAGTCCTATGCTATTGCCCCTAAAACATCCATAATCCTATGCATAATCCTAAATCTGAACATTAGAGCTTACTTAGAGTACCTGACTCTGATGCTTCGTACATTTGCCTTCCTTCATAGGAGTACTGTAATATCCCAGAACCCTTTCGTCTACCTAAAGCATGATTTAGATTTTTGGGGACAGGATCATATAAGAGAAACTAAAATAAGACATAAGAGTTCCAAGAAATGATAATATCTAGGATTGCCTCAGGTTTGCTTTATATTTATATTCCTTAACCCTACTTCTAACTCTGACACTAAGCCCAAACCGAACACTAGGAGAGAGTTCCAAGATATTGCCTACGAAATTAGCCGGCGTTCCGAGTATGACTGGAGTTCAGTGGAGTATCTTGTGCACAAATGCAAGTCTCTGTTGTGAAGGGAAATGAAATAGATCTAGCATTTCTGAGTACACAGCTAGACTATCAACAAAGGAGCCGCAGTTTACTCACAGTCCGAGTATAAAGCTAAACTACTAACAATGGTATCAAATTCCACCCAAAAGGCAATCGCGAGACTTGCATGCCTTGCAGTTTGCAAGGTTCTCAACTGAACAGCGTCTCTTCAGACTTACAGCTTCTGGGCCTGCTAACATCCAACATCTGAAGAAGCAAGCGGTTTTCATACCTGAGTTCATCAATTCAACGTGCATCACCTTATGAGAAATCGCAATTGTTGTTGTTGTTGTTGTTGTTGTTGTTGTTGTTGTTGTTGACAGATCAGCACCTGTAGGCGTGCGATGCAAGGGCACCAGGTCTACCGTCGGTATCCCTAACAGCGAACGACAGACAGCGATCGGTGGTGAGGATGTTGCGTGGAGCAGCAGTGCGGAGTTGAACAATTGAAATAGATAAGGGCTAGGGTAGAGCATGGGTCAAGCGAAGGTGCCACCCAGTATTCCCACCAGGATGATGATGAGGACACAGATGCAGATGATGATCATGATCTTCTTCTGCAAGATGGGAAAGAGAGAAGATGAGGTTAGTCTCAAATCAATTCATTTCAATTTATCACAGCTCAGGTCACATACAGTGGTGGTCTCTTATTAGAGAGCTTGCGCATTGGTGTTGTTGTGTTTGTTGTTGTTGTTGTTGTTGTTGTTGTCCCATCGTTTATGCGCAAACTCTCAGTAAAGTGCAACATTGCAGTTAAAGGTAAAATTTGGTTCAGATATCAATAAGGAGTTACTACATTTCCAGAAATACAGAGACCAAGCAAAATGTAAAGACCTTTTTTTTCATTGCATTTCTCTCGTATTTCAGCTGCTATCACAGTCATATTTAGGGCAAAACTTAATGGATCGAACATGCTCTAGATTCCAGTTTTTGTTTTTATTTCAAGAAATAGCCGGGGGGA
>JAWQUT010000067.1:1247870-1267166 GCA_033807755.1 Ellobium chinense | reverse complement strand
GAGGGAGGTGGAGTGCAAGGGGTAATTTTTGGGGGGTCAATATTAGTCACTGTTTATAGAATATAATACAGGCAATCAAACATCAATATTCATGGCATTGGCAAATACCAAGTTAGACAAAGCAACAGAACTGTATGTACACTATATGAGAAATAAGAGGTAAAACTCGGCAAAACAGTATTATTCAGTGTGTAGCAGTAACGCTGGGCAGCAGTAGGAACATGCAACTTACTGAGTAGAACTGAAAGGAAGAAAGTTCAATGTAGTTTTATAGTCAAGACATTAAGAGTTCAATATATGAAAGACACAGACATTTCAAAACGAGGTTCTTCTGTACATGCATGGCACTGCACTTCATTATGAAGGAATGTAACCATTTTGGTTATCTCCCTTAACAATACAATATGAAAATTCCTCCAAATTTGAAGGACGTTATTGAGGACTATAGAGAAAAAAATGCAAATAAAAGCCTTCTTTTTTCATTCTCTATATACAGTATACCAATATCTCGAATGGAAAAACAGGGCTGTTATTTGTGGTATTTGTTTAATGGAATCTGTGCAGGATTTCCTTATTGGGTCACGTGCGGTATTGCTAATGCAACAATCAATCATTTCATCATTGGGGACAGTGACTTGAACAACGTTTGTTTGATCCATACGAGTGAACGAAAGGAGCGGTCCTTTTATTCAGTGAATGATCCCTCGGAGATTCTGAGCAACTCAAGTATCAGTCTCTCTATACAAGCCAAGATGGCTGCGACTGAAGCAGAGGTCCTAGAAAAAAGGTGTCTTCACTTGCTAGTAGTGTTTGTTATACTTATATCTTTGCCTCATTTTGAGCATACATACCCACCGCTGATTCTTGCCACATCCTCCTCCAACACTAGTCCGTTGATTAAAAAGTTCCACTAACAAATTTGAAACTATAGATGGTGGCCGCTATTTTGCTGAACTCCCACTACCGGTGGACCGTAAAACATGTCAACTGAGGGGAATGTGCCCATTGAGTGTCCATGAAATTCCACAAAGTATTTGCAGCGTCCAATAACATTTTGTTGTCGTCGTCGTCATTGCAAATACAGTCTACTCAACTTAATCGTAATCCGGATAATTGCCACTTCCACATTTCCGCAAATTTTCCACATAACAAAAAGCTGTATTTCTATACAAAAGTCACTGATTGGCAATTCCTTTAAATCTCTTTCTGCGCTTTTGATGTGTTGCGATTGAGAGGAATTGACTATATAATATTTTGTTCGTTGTGCAACATGGAATGGNATAACCAAAAAAAAAATTGAAAATGAACAGATCGGGAACAACTGCAGAGCGAGAAGATCTTCAAAGAAAGATAATCCCGTCTGTCGTTGTTTAAAGTGTTTCAATCTTTTGACTCCTGACACTCTAATGGTTACAGGCCTGTAATTGTACTTTCACTTTTGGGTCCTACAACTTAGGGGATATCAGGCGGAAGAGGAGGGGTTTGGCATTGACCAGTGAAAAATGTAGGCTCTGTTTACAAATAGCAACCAAGCTCAAAATTTTAATGGGCTTGCTAGGGTTGGGTAAGTCTTAAAATTTGGGCCACATAATGAGCTTCAATTTAGTATGGATCTGGGTGAAAACTAAAACTTTGGGTTCAGAGGGCAGCTCAAAATGTTAATATAGCCCATAGAGGAAAAAAGGGTCCAATCCCATTGCAGGTCTGTAACCTAATGGGGCTGGACCACAATTAGGTCATGACTCCTGAGTGACCTTCTCTTGATTTTCCGTTGTCTCAGGAAGGATTTGAACTCGCAACTCCTTACATTCCCTCGACAGATGTATCAATAAGGTGAACATTTTCACTGGAGGACGTTACATTCTGGTTCGAAGGACGGTCTATTTTGGCCAGAGGCTGAGCACCTCTCAGTTCTAAGGCATGTCTCTTTCTGTCTCTCAGCGATAAAAAGTACGCTTTCAGTACGCAGGCCACAGTTTTTAGATTGATTTAGTTTTCGTTTACTTTGCCCTGTTATTTAATACATAGGCCAGATGTTGCTGGGTGGACAATTCCCCATGCGTGTGCGTTTGTTTACCTCTAGACGAGCGCTGCCCGTCTCACTGCACCTCGTAACTCATAACACTGGAGTAGATGAGGCACTTGGGGCCTGCTCTCTCGTGGGTCCGAGGGGCCCCGTGTCGTTATGGTTCAAGACGTCACATGCCATTGATTGATCAAGAGGCTCCGCCTGCTGTTGCTACGACAGGTGTCATCGTTACTTTCTTCGGCCTAACTGTTGAGATTGTTAACACTACTCTACATCTAAACTGAATGTCTTAGTCATGTATCATGAGATGCCAACTGACGTTTGTGGTCACAGACCTTCACCTCTGTCTGTCACCGATAACAAAAATATTCTCCAGTGCTGTGGGCACCCATTCAAATGTTTGAAGATAGAAAAACCAGTCTACGATAATATATACAGATAATAAAAGAGGATAGTATACATTAAAAATCAGAAGATGTGACTAAAGGTGAACTTAAACCCAAATTTTCCGCCGAAAGGTCTTCTTCGGGCAATAAAAATCTTTAGCTTAGAAAATCCTGTATGAACGGATATTCCAACAACGCACACCCACACTGGCTATTTTATTGTCTTTATTTCACATTTTTTTCCACATACTGTTTCTATCTTTTCCATCTGTCCTGCACGCAGTTTACATAGCTTCATAATGTCACTGACTTTTCCAGTTCATTCAGAAGTTTTTCTTTTGTCTTTTAATGGCCTACTTCGTTAACAGTCAAAATTTTCCTTGTGATTATCAAGTGCTACGGTTATAGAAGTCTAACTACATGTCCTGTCTCCGTCTCACGGTCTTACGTGGTTTCCTTTCATGATTTCCTCCCGGCAAATGCCGAGCATTTGTTTTCATTTCTGTCCATGATCATTGGAGGAGCATTCTTCCTCCATACAGTACTGGTAGTCTAGAGATCCGTTTTTCAAGCAATAAGGAAACCAACAAGGTAACAAAGAAAAGAAACGTGTTCATGCATGATACATCGATCTAGATCTAGTAACAGAGAGATATATCCTGTACGAAGAACAAACACAGGGCAGCATTGTGAGTGTGGCTGATGGAAATGTGACAGTAATACTGTCATGAAATGGCTAAAAGAAACAAGTTCAAAAGATCAAGCTCTGACAAATCGACACGGCAAATATGGCACGTCATGTGACTTACTTTCTTACAATACAAATCATACTTCATAGAAAGACTAAAGCTTGCTGTGCGAAAAGGTAGATAGGAGTTCTTTCACTGATTTTGTAAATGGACCTAACTTAAGTTTAATACTTAAAAAAAAAAAAGTAAACTTGCTTCCTTCTGTCATCTCACGCAGTATAGACAGCTAACATCCAAACAACACCAAAACATATAAAAATATATGCAGGGCTATTTAGTATGTGTGGAAAAGACAGTATTTCCGTCTCATTCTGAAATCAACATATACATATACAGTAATACTGAAGAAAAAAATTGTGAGTCATTAGAATACAGATGCATAAGAATTACAGAATGTATTGAAACGTCTTTTCATGGCGTTTCTCTGGTTTCCAGGCGAAAAATTACTTTTGCAAGATAGGAAACTCTCACCCAGAGAGCGAGATAATAGAAAATCTTCACCGAATGATACCCCCGTTTAGCGGGTGTTTTGGTCTTTTGACTTCCTGATACACATTGACTCAAAGAATCTGAAGCCTGGCTCATACTTTAATAACTAAAGAGTTCTGTTGTTGACAACCAAGGCTGTATAAACTCGATTCTCAGGAAGCCAGTCAATACATGGCGGCTGTTATTGTTTGGTCCTGTGGGTGCGCGACAGCCGTGGTCTTTATCATGTGGGCGGTCCTAAGCAAGGAAAGTATTATTACTAATTAGTCCCTAGGCAGGTCAAGATGGCCTTGACTGATGCGGAAGAACTAGAAAATAATGTCCTGCCATGCGAGTGGTGCTTGCAATTTTTATACCTTTGCCTCATTCATTAAATACAGACCACCGTTAATTCTTGCTACATCTACCTCCGACACAAGACCGTCAAGAAAATGTTCCACTTGCAAATTTGAAACTAGCGACGTTCCGGTTTTGGTGTGCGCAAAACCATTAATTTAACTAACTCGAGAAGGTGCGCAAGCTTCCCCTCCCCGACTAATGCGCAGCAACCAAAGATAATTATATCCTACGTAAATTTGATTGTGTGAGATGTTCACGTTCATAGCACTCGGACAACAGCATGGGGTTCGGTGTTGCCACTTGTGCGGATTTTCTCGATTGTATGACGAAATGGGTTTACGAGAAGAAGGAGAAAGTAATTTTTTGTAAATTGTTGGGGAAAAAAAAGCATGAAATGTGGGGTAAAGTAGGCAAAATTCCTGGTTTTCTTCTTTAAACCTGTGAAATTATAGGATTTTCAACATCGTGCACAGGGAAATATGTAAAGAAAAGCCACTCTCTTCGAGCGAAAAAGCACAAAACCAGAGTGGCAATGAAAGGTTTTCGAGTACATACTGTAGGTCTCATAGTAGCATAATTCTAAAGAATCGTTTTGCCAAGTGCAGTGTTAAGAAAATAAAGCTATTTTTGCTTCCCCTGTAAAATGTTTGGCATTAAATCACGTACTGCATCAATGCGTCGAAATATGCTACCTGCAGCCTAAAGTAGGGGCAAATTAAAATATAATCTATTGCGATTTTTCAGGAAAGAAATCCCAGCCCGTCTCACAAATGAGAGGTCGCTCGCAGGCCCAGCTCAACAAGGCCTGGTCAAAAGGCCGCTGAGATTCGAACCCAAGATCTCGAAGTCGTCGGCTCAAAGTCTGTTTGGGATCAGGAAGATGTGTAGACGTCAAAGATCGCGTGCACTGAAGACATGACCATCCTTGGATACTCACCGGAAGCTACAGACACGTAATCCGTTTCCAATCTTCGAAATATTGCGCTTGATGGCTATATTGAATAATCACTCGGCGGGCATTTAAGAAACGTAAGGGATATGATGATTCTCAAGGTACAATTATTTCATTGATGCAAGCAGATTACACTCAGCTTGGCTATGTACTCCAGGGCAGTGGCTCCGACGGCCAACATCCTATCACATTTATCATCACCATCAATATCATTCACCACTACACTGCATCCAACGATTATAAGGTAATGAATCTGAGACTTCCACACATTCAGGAAGAAATAACTCACTGGTTTACATGTAGACTAGCTGGTTTATTATAAGGCCTGGCCACGACTCGACTGTATACATATTTCCCTCCGCCAGGGGGCGCTACACTAGGCCTTTGCTTCTTTTTTTAACAGAGTAATTGCGTAGCGTGTCCCGTCTTGTTGCTTTAGAGTATTTGATTGTATCTTTATAAATGAGATGTTGATTTCAGTCATTCATTTACCCTTTTATGGGGGAGATCCTACACTTTCCCAGAGGTTGTAATGTGCATAAATTACATGATGCGCAGTGTATCACCTTCAGTGCACTGGTCTTTCAATGTAAACTTGCACACCAAAGTGCAGAATGGTGCATTTTTCTCCCTCACGGCTGATTAATCTTAGGATAGTATGATTTGCGATGGTCCAAATGTTCGACATCAGATTTAACCCATATCTCGTAGATAACTGTATGCATGGTCCTAAATGGGCTTTTCTGGATATTTGTGTCTAGACATAAAGCTACTTCATTTTACATCAGAGTGTGTTCTAAGTTTCTCGTAAGTCTGCATCAACAAAAAAATCGAGAAACGTCTACATGAGCCCTGCATAAAGGTATCCAAGAGTCATGGATGAAATAATAATAATAATAATACAGTATATATAAGGCTCGTAATCGTATCCAGACGTATGTCCGCTCACGTGACTCCATACTATTATTACCCCAGCAAGCAAAATTACTCTAAAGCTCCCTGGGGAGTACACAGTGCCGCTGCCATTTGTAGGCGCTGATCACTAGCAATCTAACAATATCTCCCACTGCCTATAGCCAGGTACCTATTTCACAGATGGGTGGACTGAGGAAAATGTCGATGAATTGCCTTCCCAAGGCCCTTACAACACGACCGTGATCGGGAATCGAATCCACGATCTTTAGATCTCTAGTCCATCGCCGCAACCATTCGACCACGGTGCTCCACAAACAACCAGTGCTATGTCTAATGACAAGGATCTAAAACGAGTCACCCTCAAGGGAGAAAATTGCACAACTCGGCACTTTGGTGTGCAGTTTTGAATAGAAACGCAACTGCACTGACGGTAAAAAGTTGAGCACCATGTTATTACAACTTCTGGGAAATGTAGAGTTTTACCTTAACATTTACTAAATGTTTACTGTATGCATTTGTTTTGGCTACAACGTACATCGCTAGATTTCGGCTACATTGTTTTATTTATGACCACAACATGTTCAAAACCTTGTAACAGAAAAAGAATTGATGTCTTGTCAGTTTGCCAAACAGCATCTGTTTTCGATACATCATAATGTACAACATAATGTATAACATAATGTACAGTATAACAACACTACAATATTTACCAACTGTGTTTTTGTTTTCTCATGCTCAAGTGCAAAACGATCAAAGTCTCTGGTTTGGGTTTTTGTTTGGTTTAACAGACTTATCTTACTAGAGTGTAGAAAAGTTGTATGTACTAGTCTACATACTATTGTCGTTTTTGTTGCACATCTAACACTTTTTTACTGTGAATTGTCAGTGAAGAAATTCTAACTGGCTAAATCTTGGGCTGAAATGGCTCGAGGGCATCTAGGCGCTATCAAAGGATCAATTTCCGTCCGTGCACATAATATTAATAATATACAGATGTAATAATGAGGTTTGTAAATCTTGTATCAAGGCTAATGCCCACTCACGCAACATCACATTATTACCCCAGCAGGCCTGTTCACTCTAAGACTTTCTCAGCTCCCTGTACATTAATACTTGCTGGTGTGTACCTGTATATATGTCTTCAGGAATGAGCAGTCTGTTACGCACTCCACAAATTACTTTCATCCCAATATTCTCCATCGTTTGGGTAAAAGTTTTACATCATAGCAAGACTGATATTGCATGCTGGCAAGGAAAAGAAATACTGATGTAGTCAAGAGAAAGTTTATTTCAAACCGTATTTGGAATTAATATTCTTCGTACACAGATAAAATTAAATAACTCATTGCTCAAGAGACATGCAGTAGGCAAAGCTGAAGAAATGTGTAAATGAGCATATAGCACATAAGTTTAAAAAATAATTGAGCACAGATTCCCTGCTTAGCATAATTCCATTCAACAGCCCCAGCTGCTTCGCTCTTTATAAAAAAAAAGTTCTTTAGGTGATCATACCCTTCTTACAATACACCCTCAAAAGCCAG
The DNA here is from genome assembly GCA_033807755.1 of Ellobium chinense. Lineage (NCBI taxonomy): Eukaryota > Metazoa > Mollusca > Gastropoda > Ellobiida > Ellobiidae > Ellobium > Ellobium chinense. The sequence goes on along the minus strand of JAWQUT010000067.1, from coordinate 1,259,766 downwards.
GCCTAAAGGATGTCGGTCATCTGTTATCAGAATTCCGCTGTATAAAAAGACGAAACGGTCGTAAGAGACTTACAAAACCACTCATAGAAAGAGAGGATGTTTGAGTGAAAAATATATACTGGCTTCCACAAATTACATCCATAACTCAGTAGAGCCAACGTATTTTTTTTTTCTTTTTTAACGTCGACTGTAAATTGACTAAACTAACGTCGTCCGTGCATAGCCAGAGAACACATACATTTTATTTAAAAAACCTTAATTTTTTTTAAAAGGTTGAAATACGCATTGATTTCTATTTTCTTACATATGTCAAATTGTCACCTGTTGGGAGGGGTGCGGGAGACAGATGGTGCCACAGCTCTATTAGCTCCACAGACGCCATGCCACTGGGTTTGCTTACATTGAACTAGGGCGAGCCAAATATCTCAAGATGATGGATGTCGTTTTGTTAAGCTCTAAATATGTTTTCTTCCTTCTAAAACACATTCCATGTCTTCGCAGCTTTCTGAGGCAGGTGACTTGAATGTACTCATTAGAGCAGTGACTCTCAACCTTTTCAGTCAGGGTACCCCTTGTGGCGTCTTCAGACAACCCCGCGTACCCGTCCTGACCCATCAAAATCATGTGGTAGAACATTAAAGTACGATCAATCAGTAATAAACTACTCTTAACTTGACCTGTATAGAATACATGCACGGTTATCCAAGCATCGCAAGACACAACTCCAGCGATCATTACTTCCGCTTTCTACTTTTCCACTGACAAAGGAATATGATTGGCCGATATGATCTGTTACACTGGCATTTATAGACTGATGTATCTTTTACTTTCGGAGGATTTCATAACTCAATCACACTACTTGCTATCTTACTTAAACCGGAAGTGAGCTTCGCTGAAGGCGAAGAATTCAGAACGGTCTGGTTCATCAGACCAGGCTTCATATTGAGAACAAAATAATACCAAACTGTGCATAGATCTGATTCAGTCTGTTGGAATACTTTCACACATACCAGGGCCGTCTAAAGTGGTGTATCATTTGGAATATCGCTCATCCTCCATTAATGTATGCAAGTGTATGTGCACGTGCATAGTACATTCCAACACGTCTGTAGGCCCTATTTATAAGTATGTGACCACCACGCGTCATTTGTACTGTATGTGATCAATACCAGAAGGCTAGAAACATGGTCTGGCCAAAATTTCATTTCATCAGGGCCAAATTTTAAATGGGAAGTGTGGTAATCTTGTGCATAGTCATTCTAAACGATATTTCTCCCGGGTTAGTGAAAACAAAGATGTTTCCCTGTGTGAGCAAACTGCTGTACAAAGTTCATATCAACCTGCACACAGAAAGCCCACCATCAAGTCTTCATGCGTTCATAATGCAACATTAACTCTTGATTTACTGAACGGCCTGTCATCGACCGCCCCTGAGTTTTACCCCATTATTCGCTAGACACTTTTGGTAACAGAATAATTAATACAGTTCAAACAGGTCTACTGTATTTGTATGCGACGTTTATGTTTGACGCGGTTGTGCCACTTGACATAATATAGTGTTCAGAATATAACATAGTACCTAAGCTGGTAATAAAAGGGTTAAATACAGTGGGCTCTGGTCAACTGCAGTCCGAATAATTGCATCTGCCATTTAACAGAAACAATTTCCACATACAGTAATAAAATGCTACATTTCTTTATAGATAATATAATCCTAACTCCTTTTAATTGCAACTTTTCCATGCCCCCAAAGAGCTGTAATTTAGCAGAGTTGAATGTATCAGAAACAACTGTCAAAAATCCCAAACTTTGGATACACTTGAAGTCTCCTTTCCACAATCTTGGGTTTGGAAAGATGCCAATGTTTAACAGAAATTCTTGGTGTAACAAAATTAGCTTTGAGTGGACAATGCTAAAACTTAACATTTTCAATGCCTACTCAACACCTACAGACAATGTTGTAGCGTTGTTGTCACCATGAAAACATATAAAAGTAATACAAGTTTAACAGAGAGAATACACGGTAGCTATGGTGACAGTTTCAGTTAGACCTACTTATATACAACTGGCTACCTACTAACATTATTGTCTAATTCACACACTGTGCTCCAGAGCCACACGGTTGGCTGGAATGTTCCAACGAAGACAATCTAATCAAGACCATATCTGCAGTGGTTTAGAAAGAGGATTTTAATCATTTTCAATATCTCTACCAAATGGTGTTAAAACATAAACAATGCTACATTATTTGTCACTAATTTGACCCATATTTCTGGAGATGATGGCTGTGTACATGAAAGGATTGTAATAGTATGCTTATTAATACAGACAATTTAATAATGTATGGCTATTTATGTTGACATCAATGATAGCACATTAAAACAAACAAATAAATTGCACTGCTCAACAAACTAACTCGATACTCCAGGAAAAACGAATCTCTAACAGCATGCCCATCATGTTTGCTGAGTGACTTCATACTTTCCCCTCCACTTAATAGCAAATCTAGTTTCTAATAAAACACTAGCAGCTATGTTAAGAAAACACAGAACTTTCAAGATGAAAATTTTTTTAAAGTTTTGCATAACTGCACTCTCTGTCTTGTCACAAATTTTTTCCATGCTCCAGTCAGGCTGCACACAGGTGGCACAATTATTTTTAGGGGTTATAATAAAGTTTCCTTTGAAGCAAGGTCTCGCAAAATTGGAAAAACAATATGAAAAAAAAAATAGTGTTGATCCAGTCATTTTGCTTAGAGAACTAGTTTTCCTTCAGCCATGGGTGCAAGTAATGAAGGGACAAAGGGGTCTGGCAGTGACGCTTAAATGTAGAGCATTCTTTCTCAATCTCATAAATCCAAACTTCTAGCTCATGTGTACAGATCTAAAAATCTGCACTCGTGCTCTTTATTTCAATACAGTGGAACCTGATATCAAGTTCTCGCCTAATCAGTATACTGTACCTTGTTATTTAAATATGATTTCTCCTGTACAGATTCACTGATGTTCTGTTTTCATTATTCAGCTGGACTTCAATGTTAAGTATAAATCAATGCTAAGTAATCTTTTTCTAAAGACCAGGACATATTTTATATCGACATTCTACAGTAATTTCTGATCATGAAAACGGCAATGAAGTGGAGCTGACTGCTGTAAATAACATGGGATCACCATGTTACCTGGTGACTGTATGAATGCGAGAGTACAGTATCTCTAAAATTTTCCTCTAAAGTGAAAATAAAGCTACTTAAAAGGTGCCACTTCTAGTTTAATTCTTAGTGACTACAGAAACAGATGTGGATGAGCAAAAGATCAATACATAGAAAGTTATATGGACAGTCAAAGCTAAGGGTTAACACATAGATTAATAAATTAACTACATTCTACGCACAGCCTTCAAAATGTAAATGCCAAAACTGGAGACACGAGTGAAAAAAATAAATCATGAAAAATCTCCACATCTTTGGTGAATATGTGAGATGAATCCATTCACTGAAGGACATGAATAGGAAAAAAATCAACACACTGACTATGCCCAAATTTTATCTTTCTCTTCATGAAGTCAAATGTATGCAATTTATCCCAGAAAGTAAGGATCGCCAAAGGCTGTACATTCTCATTAAGTCATGAGGAAAACAATCTTCTACATGAACAACGCTGATGATGTGAAATTGTCTTCAGTATACATAACCAACGATAACTATAAAGTGCCAAAATATTCATACATTGTTCCCATATTCATATCACAGAGACTCAAAGAAAACCTGATATACTGGCACCTAACTGTTAACTGCGTAGGTAAACATCATTCATTGGATTTGGCAAGAACAAAAAAAAATGCCACGATTGGATACATGTATGAAGAAAATTCATGGGAGTATCATCTGGCCAGAAAAGGCTGAAGCTGCAAACTGAAAGCAGTGATGAGTTCACAGATATTACACAGATGATGAATAAAAAAGATAACAGTGAAAAGCTGCTATCAGCCACATTCAGTCTTGATACTTTTGGGGCAATGGAATTTGTGCCACCGATACAGCAGTGTTAAACACTGGTCAACATCCCCATGCCAAGAGAAACTATAAAATCTAAATAAGATGTTATTTGGAAACCAAAAAAGCCAGAACTGCATACGCACATAGCCTGCTATTTCTTCTGCCAATTAACGTGCGAATATTTGAAGGTATGTGAGCTTCTCGACTTTGTTAACAAAATTTGCCGGAGTTCTGGGACTTGATCCCCGAACTTAACTGTCAGAATAGGAATTGGGAGAGTGCCCATGATATTGCTCTGAAATCAGGCATCTATGAAAATCTTGATTTAAAGGGGCAGGGGTGATCAAATGATCACGGTATAATGTCCACGTTATTTTTTTCATGAACTTCAAATCGCGCATATATATTTCCTTTCGTCTGACAGTTTCTGTGAGAACATCACTGGCATGTCAAGATTTTCATCCTCAGTATGCTGCTATTACTCTTGCTGCATGACGTCAAAAAGCTAAAAAAAAAGCTAGCAGACGATTGGTGCAGATGCAAGTGCAAACTATCTGGACCAATTGTCAACCAGCCTATCTCACTTTTTGACTTCATGCGTCACGAGTTATGGTGACTTGCACAGGGCAAAAATTCTGACATTCCTGCGCTGTTTTCTCAGAAACTGTCAGGCAGGAGGAAAAATTTACGCAATTTAAATGTTGTGAAAAAAAAATGTGGACATTTCTGTGAAGCAAATAACTACCCCTGTCCCTTTAAAACATACATGGACTGCCTGACACTGGCATAGCACACATCTGGCTGTTTGACTTCCTTCATACAAAATGTTATACTACACTTAAACTGAAACCTTGCTTTTCGGGTTGAGGGCAGGATTAAGAAAGATAAAGTACACATGAGCGAGAGTTCCTCTAGACAATATTAATGTCTAGGCATTGTCTCAAGTGTGCGTTTTCTTTCACAACTTCATCCCTAAATCGAAGACGCAGTGTTTGGTATTTTGCGAACAAAATTTGCTGGTTCCAGGGTCAACATGAGAGGGCATGCCATGAGCAAAAAAGCAATCCTCTATACTGGCATCTACTCAACTTGGGCAAAACAGAACAGACATCCGTAGACTCATTCATAGAACAGCTACTCCATGGTAATGGGTATCTTGCTAGATAAGATTGAACTTTAATGCTGAAATCACTCTCAACTCCTGGATTTTGTCTGCCGACATTCTCTTGACATTCTCAGCCCTTGTGTTTGTAGCTGATGAAAATCAGTATAACAAAGTGACTTACACTTAACCCTAATAGTGGCAATCGCCGATTAAATCGGCAATAATCCATGTAAGCAAGTGGCAACGATTAGATCGGCTATATCCCGTTTTTTTAGTTATTTCCCCTCGTCCCTTGACCTTTATTTGGACTAGAAGTGAAGTTCTTACATTGGAGAGCTCATCTAAGCTTGTTTTCTTCGCTGGCGCAACATTTTTGTGACATTTGAAGCTGCTGAACCATTTTTAATGAATTTTTTACTACCACCCATCATTTTGAGTAAAATATACCTTGCCACTTAGGAAAAAACTCCTGCCACTACTAGGGTTAAACAGATTTCTCTTTCCAATTTTGACAAAGACCCTGCTGGATGCCATTGCAAATAGAGGATTATATCTTAAGCCCTTGCCCAGAGTGCTACCATTCATCACTCTGTTAATATATGGCTGAATTCAAGCAACAGTAGAATTAAGTAGAATCATTTCTAGCCAGGATATCTACTGACAGGTTCACAGAAAATGAAATTATGTGTCTATCCATTTGCATAAAAACTCAGACTACTTATGTAGGACTCTCTCTCTCTTTTTTTTTTTCTTACTGCAAAGATGTGCTTTCCTTTCTAATGAAGACTACTACATGTACTAGACAGGCCACAATGTCAGTGCAAAAAATGAACTTTTCCTCCTCCATATATATTTATACTGTATTCATTTTCTGTGTGACAAGTTCGTTACAATGTAAACTTATTACATTTTCTTGACGTCCTGCAATTGTAGGAGCAATCATATCGCCAAAAAATGTTTCTCTGACATGTTTTTGCAGACTGCAAGATATGTCAAGCATGTTAGCCAATAAGATCAAAAATCTTTTGTTAATTCAAGTACTATACTATCATATATATGAAATCAGAAGCTACATATAAGACTTAAAGAGAGTATGCTCAGTGATCATAATCAGGGATCAATCAGCAATTCCAGCTCTCCGTGCCCTATTCACCATCAGCTTAGTTCCTTGTGACATGAGATAGTCTGCGGAGTGGACCCCTGGTGGCCCTCTCACATATTACACTGAATTTGTTCATAATGTTGTAACCCCATTCACTTCATCTGTCTGACCCACTTGTATTTTCGAGGACAGGCAACCAGCGAAGTGAAATAGCTACTACTTCCAGCTGACCTTAAGGCATGAAGTTACACCTTATCAAAAAACAAGCCACAGAAACAGAGCAGCAGAGAAAAGCTCTAGCTATCCGGATATATTCAAAAGCTAAGCCAATCCGTTTGAAATTGATGCTTACAAACTGAAAGTATGGACTGATTTATAAACTTAATATTGCACATTTCAAGAACCTGTCACCATCATGATGATATATATGGCCTATGATTGGAACAGCATGACGGCTCAGGTACAATGCATATACAATGCACTATGTGGTCCCTACAGACATGACATTAAGAATCATACAGTCAAGTTAATAATGACAACAACAGCCAAAAGTAACATGCATTAACACTTTGTGTACCACAGTCGCAATATTGTGTCCAATTTCAATTGACCTAAATGGACCTACAGTAGTTACAACCATGTGTCTTGGCATAACCAATTTACATCCTAAAATAACTGGGACTGAGAGGGTAATGAACTTGAGAAGGCTGTGTCACACAAAGTGTTAATAAATTGACATCTAGAACATATATGTGTCTGATAGTAAGTAGAGGAAAAATATATATCTATCATATCATATGAAGAATTATGATGTAATTTATTTTCTATAGGCAGATGCAGTTGAGTCCTATAGAAATGTTTATCACTACCATGACAGCCATGCCAGTAAATCAAAATGCAAAATCAAAGGGAGCTCTGACTAACTGCTTCATCTAAGCTATGGCAACTGAAACTAACCCCACAACTCTAAGAAGAGAAAAGTACAGGTGAATATTGTGCTATTGACGCACAAGGCCATAAATAAAGCACAGACCATAAAACCTGATTACACTGAGAACTATAGGAACATCTGATTCTTGGTGACAAAAACCAATACTCCTAAAACTTTATGTGATGCAGTGGTATGTTTCATGACAGGTATTACACATAGCTGAATTATTCTTTACATTAATGATGTATTGTGTCATGCACTACAAAAAAATCTAGTAATCATAATAACCTACACACTTCCCAGACATCCAATTTGAGTGTCCATATTCTTGAGGTAAAATCTGGACAGTACAGTTATTTCTTTCAGACCAGAGTTTTGCTAATGGAAACTGACTATATAGAAATGAGTGGAAGCATTTCACAAGAACCATAAGTGATAACATCAATGTCATTCAATTTACTCATCATCACCATCCTATGCACTTAGGACATCATGCAGCTTTAAGCACTTGAAGAGTTTCATTTATATTCATGAGCAAATTATAACAACGAATACATTAAAAATAAGAAAAAAATCAAGGTTCTTCTTAGGTGCCCAAGGTAATGAAGAAAAATCTTTAAAAAAATGTTGCATTTGAGTCCAATTTAGTCTGGTCAAAGTTTGAGGATAATATGTTTACTTAAAACTTTTAGTCATCCTCCATTGGGTTTATTAATATTATATAAATTGTTATGTCTCACCATTACATGACCCAGAGACAAAAATCTGCTCTGATGAAACTGAGCTGGGATAACAAAATACACATGTTTGAAATAATTATGCTTGGCAGTGAATAAAATATTGTGATTCTCATGAAATCAGGTAGACTGGATGAATGAACTGAGAAGTCAAGTACTGGTAGAAGATGGTCATATTAATGAGTGAATGAACACTGAAGAAAACCGTTTACAGCTGAATGTCATCACTGTGTTGGTTTAATGCTATAGTAACAATGCTACTAGGCATGAGTTGGTTCAGAGCTGTCTCATATAGATTAGAAGGCAAATCTATACCATCACACAGCTGTGAATGTCTTGCATCTAGAGAAAATCTATATCTTTTATCCAACAAGACATGAAAATCCCTCCAGTTTTTTGCCAAAACGTGTGTGTGTCTACAATGGACTTCAGTACCCAATAATGGAGGGCTGGTCTAGACATGAAGGGAAGAAAGAATACACCATTGTTCCAGGTGATTTCCATTTCCCTTCTTATTACCTTTAAGAAAGATTATATCCACTTTACGCCGTTCCACACTTTCATGATGGTTTGTTTACTGATGGTAAAGAATTGCAAAAAGTTGGTAGTGCACTTAGTATGTTCATTTCTACATGAGCGCACACATTAGTTTCTAAAAATGCCTAGAGCATTAGAAGTTTTGTTTGAGTGCTACAGAACTGTTCAATACAACTGATTGTTTCCTTGCAGGCATCAAGTTCGATCTACATTTTAAAAATTATTTCATACCAACATTATGAAACTCATGTGTCAACTTATGTTCCTTTTCACTCATTTTTATGAAGGCCACAAGGTCTAGTAAGGCAAGGGGAGTCACTGGTTCACTGGTGCATCTACTGACTGGCAATGTTGGCATGAGCTTGACACTCTCAAAACGACAAAACAGTCAGGAAATCTTGCTTTAGCTGAAAAAATTCACATCCTTGAAACATATAACTTGTTTTCTGCTCAGCTGCGATGGCTGGATGGTGTAAGATGGGTATATTTGTACAAACGGAGGAAAATAGCCCAAGAAGCAGTTTCTACACAGCATGCAGTGGAAGAATAGAAATGCTGCCTCATCAGGTACATTACACAGCAGGGACTGATAGAACTGAAAATCATTTCACTGTTGGATTTCTTTATGACAGGCAATGACACTGCGTCCGCTTGGCATGCCAAAGTCAGATAATGAATGTAAAAAGTACCTTCATAAAATATCCCAATGTTTGCAAACTGGCCAATGCCCCTATATTTCAGTATTTTCATTTACATGACAGGAAAATTTGGGAGAATATGTAAATAAACAGTGTTTCTAATTTGGTTCACATAAAATACATTATGGCAGCTGACCTCAGTTATAAGGATTTAACATCCCAGGAAGATAATTCAAACTTGAATCAGAGAAGAGGCTTTAAACCAGAAAAAATACTGTACATATTCATATATATGAAGAATGTCAACTGAATACAATCTACTTGAAAGCATGTTCATACAAATCCACTGCCCTTGTTCACAACCTGATTCATACAATGACAAAAAATCACTCGGATAAGAGTGGAATCACGTCTCAAAAACTACTTGATGGAGAAACTGGCTGTTTTCATAATACCTATGGACAATCAGTAATACATTTAAGCTGCAAAATATTTCTCTAAAACTGCGCATAATAGGGAATGTTTGTGTGTTACGATGATCCAAACACATACTGTTCCAAAAACTTTGGCTCAACCAGAGTATTTGAAGAAAGCTGTAAATATAATGCTGCCAACATTTAAGACAGATTGTGGCAAAGATACTGAGTCGAGTGATCTCCCTTGTTGCCTTGACTGCACTGTTAGATCAAAGCTACCCACTGACATAACAATAATAGATTCTGATATCTCACAGAAAAGTCTGGGAACCTCTTAAACTTAACAGCTCCGCCAAGTTAAAAGGCTCGCCTGGGGTTTAAAAAGAAAGAGGGGTCATGATGGGAAATTATCACTACTTTGAATTCAATTGGACGCCTCACACCAGAGTACTGTTTTTTTGTAAATTTCACAAGTAAAATATTTCACACTGTAAAGAAAGTTTGTAGGTCGCTAGTATACTGTTCCTCTGAATGTTACAGTAAAGAAATTTAATACAAAAACATCTGGTAGAAATATGAAGGCAAATCCATCTGGATTGAGACACTGTGTATGGCCATTTAAAGGCATGGCTTGCCTTCCAACAGTAACAATGGGATGGTGCAGCTTTAAGTACACATTTAGAATCAATGTCCTGAAACAAGACCGTGACAGAGAAAGAGCACACCATGGTGTGTGGTATGTAAAAGTCATGTAGTATTACTTCCATGAAATCCACATCGTCCACAAATCACAAGTTCAGAACAAATTGTAAAAGTAATGTTTGTAAGTAGCAACCTGAATCCAGTATCATATTAAGTAGCCTACCATCACAAGTGTACCTTACTACACAGTTGTGGGGAACTAAAGTCTTTTTCGTCCTGTCCACAGAAAAGTAGCATAATTTCCTGGAAAGCAGGTAAACAGTAGGGTTCACTTAACATGACAATGCTTTTTCTCGAAATGTTGCCTAACCCATACGACAAAGAATTCCTATCCAAAGGCCCTCTTTCCTTATAACGACATACATGCAGTAACCCGATAACCAGTCTAGGCGACTTCGTATAATGTGAAAACTGTTACGCTGTTGTGAGAGGAATAAATGACAAAGAGAAGAAACAAGGAAGTGTAGCTGTTGCAGTTTTCCTTCCCCTTGTCCTTTGGTGGTCATGCACATGGGTATTACATTAAATACCGCATCAATCAGGGGTGATAACAATATGGCAAACCCCAAAAACATATAGCTCAAAAGCACAATTTGACATCAATTCTTGGAACTATTGTAAAAAACTATCATTTCCCCATTTACTATACTGTAAAATGGATAACACAAAACTCACTTAATCCACAAAGATTTGGTCAGTCCCTTCTACGGTTTTTTAAAGTTGCAAAAGTCTTATTAATATTATGACCCTTGCAATCCACATGTCACTGTATTTTCTGACTGCAACAATTTTCAGTCTTAAACATACAGTATTATTTGCTTGGTAAACCTGAGTGCTGGATACACATGGCATCATATAAAGCTTTCCCTCTTACAAGACTACAACATATGAAACTGAAGACTTGTGGGTGATATTCTATTTCTCCTGACCTAAAATGATGTAAGAACATGTGCTTGCTTGTGCATATATGGGGAACATTTTATGAAAATAAGATTTCCTAACCGGAATAACAAAAACAAAACGGGAAAATTTTAATCATCCAAGGAAGAAAACTGTCTTGGATAAATAAAGTTATGTTTATCACATATCTTTCTCTGACACCTTACCAGTGAGACTGATAAGTGTATCCAATGCGAATTCTCACCAACATTTTATCTCTAAATTTGTGCAAATCAAGGTTATTCAAGCTAGCAAAGTGATCTCTATCTTTTTCTTTTATCTGACTAATAAAAATCCTACAGCAGCCATAGGTAACTTGGTTATCCCTGACAAAATATTCTGAGTGTGAGAATGTGCTGATACGGACACCATGATTTGCCCTTAGCAATGTGTGAGTTTTGAGCATTTATCTTGAGCAATTCTTTGCTCATGGCTTTCTGGATGGGGAAAGATTCTGGCTGCATTAATGTATGTATTTTTCCTACAGGTTTTGTGCATCTCTGCACTGTTACCAATGACACGTGGTGTTTCAACATAGCACAAAAAGAACAAGTATGCAGGTAAAGTGAATGACTGAAAAGATTTTTTGGTGTATTTTTATGCCTGCTGTGCATGTGAACTGTCTAATGTCATATTTATTGACAACATCATGTGGTGGTGAGTTGAGCAATATGACTTCCAATGGCGGCGGCGGGGGGCGTGCTGGCAGGCAAGGCAATGACACATATATATGACATGCAGTATTTTCTCCAAGTCATTATATGAACTGGGGGAGACATTCCCCCCCCCCCCCCC